>JAATLQ010037622.1:0-30704 GCA_013421005.1 Heliconius erato x Heliconius himera | reverse complement strand
AATTTTTTTAACCGTATACAAAGATGAAAAATAATGTTGGACTTAAACTAAACCAATCTAAAACATTTAAAGATAAAAGACCTCAACTAACCCTTTGAATAAAATATTCAGACACTATAAAAGGTGGTACAGCTTACAAGTGTGGTGTATCTAAGGGCAGGGTTGAGGGTTGAGATATCACAAGAACCGAATTGTTGGCAGCCAGCCAAATCAACACAGATATGAAATGTGAATATTATTATCAGTTAAGAGCAATCACCACTTATTAAGTTATATGTAAAGCCTTTTTGTAAAAAAAAATATTGGGTTTTTTAGTATTGAAATTTAAAATTAAAAAATCAAAGGATTTACATTTTGTTATCATATTTTAATATTAGGCGACAACATATCACGGGTGGCCAAACTCATATATAGCCAAATAGCACTTGTCATTTGCATATGACTAAGTAATAATTCACATGGAAATGACAAATTGCATTATGTGAATGTATGCGCAGCGTGAATACAGATGGCCGTAAAGTACAAGGACATTTTACAATAACAAAGTGTAAAGAATAATTGTGTATATTATTTATTTTTATACAAGTATAATTATATTTTGTTATCAATAATGTTAAAAAGCATAACGACACATGAGATAGGCGCTCTTTTCTCTTTTGGGTCATTTGAGAAAAGCGACGAAAAGTGGTATATTAACTAATGTACAACAGTAGAAAGTCTGCCGGCTCTGCCTAATCTACATAATGTAGGAGATGCAAAATATAAAAAAGACAATTATTATAAGACAGTAAAAAAAATTATAGTCATATCAAAAAGAAATATAACTTATTTTATTAACAAAATAACGACAAACTAGAAAAGCCAACACTATAACTGCTTGTATTCAGCCATATTTTAATATTCAATGTTTAAAAAACGATTTTGAATAAAAATACGGCATCGAAATTGAAAAAAATAAAATAAAAATTGAAACAAAAAAAAGTATTGTTTGTATTATTTCAGTAAAGTTTAAAATTCATTTTTGTACAAAACTAAAGTCTTTACTTGATACTTGACAAATAACGAAAGAAACAAGAATAAATATTGGTTCTTAATTCAGAAGAGAAGAAAGTGACGAGAAGAGTTTCAATTGACGAACAATAATATGTAAAAATTTAAATGTATCGTCAGCATTTCGATATAATTCATTCGTCGCAACTGCCTTCATCGCTGCCTTGAACCACTCTTCACAAGTGACATAAGCTGGCACCTGCATTTTAGGTCACCCGGACGCGGCACCTGCTTTCAACTCGCTTTGTTCTCGTTTCGCGATAGGTGCTTTACTTAAAAATACTTATATTCTTTAGAAATTGAAGCACTATAGAGTGCACATCGCATTTCATTGCAATATGTTACGTTACAAGATAACGATGTGAGTTTAATCGTTACATAAAACTTTTTATTTTTAAATTAAAAAATCTGTTTTATTTTGTTCCACATAGCAGAGTAGGCAGAGGAGCTGAACATATGAATTCTGGGCATCATGTGTTGATTGACGGAATCTAACGCCGCACTTTCTCGTGCCACAGTAGGCAAATAAATAATTGCCCTGAGTGTGGATAAAGCCCATTATCATCGCATTTATAATCAGAAGTTTTACTACAGCGCCACGATAACCTTATAAATATAATTAATTTACTTTTGTAATATGCATAAAACGATGAGCTTGTAAGCTCTTCACATACAGATTTCTAGTTAAAAAGCTAAAAATATAACTCGACTTACTTACAAAAGAGCTTTAAGCTAACTATTTCAATTAAATATAAAAGCACATAATATGCTCTTTACAAGGTTATATCAATTATAATCTTATCGATTTAAATTCCTTTAACATTAATATGATTAAAATATTATTCGTTCATGTATATTATAATGAGTTCATTCAATTATAATTTTAGAAATGTTTAAATAGAGCTACAGAAATAATTTAATCTGAACACAGAGTTTTATTCACAAAAATAACTGTTTGGTCAGTAAACCCTAACGCGTACAACACGTTTGATGACAATTGACAAATTTATACGTGCGTAACATTCACGAAGCGTGTCGGTATGGAGAAACGATCAGCTCGGGCATAGGTGACAAAATACTAAACATATTCAATTGAATATTTATTGTTGTGTTAAAAATATAAATGAATATATTTGAAGAAACAAAATTCGAATTATTCAACTTATTTTACAACTATTTCACCATGGGCGAGGATAGTCTCAGGCATGAAATTAAATATTCCCTCCAGTTACGAACACTACACAAAATAGTTTTCTAAATAGGATTTGTTTTCCAACATTTTATACTATTATCTTTGTATGGGTCGATTGATATTGTTTTACATTTGTAAACAGTAAATATGTATGTATTCACTGGAAAACTAATAAAAGTACTTCTATTGACGTAGTTAAATATTTTTTTTCCTACTAACTTAATTAAACCGCAAGTAGTCTAACCTGGCGATAAAACGACCTAAACGTTTATATGACAGTAGACGTCAATATTTTTCTAACAATCACTGCCCTCGTCTCTCGTCTTAAGATATAAAACCTTTGAAAACTTTTATCATTTTCTATGAAAAAACAAACTTAACCATCTCACAAACCTACAAGAAGAAAATAAAATTATCTTCCAAATTAAATGTAAAACAATTATTTTCTTTTTTAATGTCAATTGGAACTCAGTTTCATATTATGATGAACTAAAGTAGAGCTTCGTAGGACGTTCCTAGTGGAGTATAGAGATAAATATGCACAAATTCTATTCTATATGTACATATATAGCCCTAGTTAAAAATATGATTTGCTTAATTTTTTATAATTTCTTTTCTGCCGTACAGTTTATAAATAAACTATCCCAAAAAAATATATTTAGAAAGTGATTGCAAAACTTCAAATAAAAAAAAAAACAAATAGGTATATATAGATTTATGGCTATTACAATGATTCATTATTTGCATTAAAATATTCAAGTACAAAGTTATAAAACAAAATGCTTGTAGAAAGACTGAATATGATAATTTATTAGGTCGTCATAGAAAGAACACGATAACTTTTCCACTTCAACTTCCAACATTCATGTGAAGTATTCAAATGCAAGATACTTTCCAATTTTAGTTACAAATGTAGACTACATTTCAAAATAATATTTCTCATTGTGTATGTCTGTCTATCTACTGATGTTTATACAATTGCAAATTATACTTTGCAATGTCTTATGTGATATATTATACTGGACTTAAATCCTATTTTTTTTTCTGTTTCCGTACAAATTTGGAGAAATTCTTACTGCAACAAACCGAATTGCCGTAGTCTGTGCGTTGTCCGTCAGTCACTCAGTGACGTGACATACCTATATAGATAAAGAGCTATATAGAAACGAGCTCGTATATATTTTCTGTAAAAGAAATATCATTCTATATTTATGCTTACAAATTACACAACACCTATAATATAGGTTCTTGACACTTCTTGAGCCTCTTTATAAACAAAGAGTGTAATTATATCAACTACTAAAAAAGTGTTGTAAATAAACAATAGTTTGACCTTAAATTTCTCACCAATTTCAAGTTAATTCTAGTAACATTGGTCCCCAAAGAGTCATCTTATTAGCATATTTTCAATTCACAGTATTAAGTAAAATTATAACCTGCAGATGGACTAAATTAAACTTTAATTATGAGATAAATTACATTTTTAGCTTCAAGCTATGTCCCGCATATATAACAGGGTAAGAATAGGGAACCTGGAAACCTAGTGTTAAGACTTTCCGTTCTCATTTAATTTTAATATTAAAAGCACGAGTCAACCTTAACTCGTAATTACTAATAGGCAAACAGTATTAAAATGTTCAATCGTGTTCTGTTGTCCCAATAATAAATCGCAGTGTTGTATTCAATCATTAAGTTACTTTAACAAGATTACAAGCACGTGATTGGATTGAGTCCAACATTGGGCCAAGCAATCTAGTAGAAGGATCGACGCCCTGGGGCCCCCGGAAGCAATAAGAGCGATTTGCCACATTATACATGGCAACATTCCAGATGCGTGAGTTTGCACATATTTTGGTGCAATTCGTTTGGACTGAATATATGTGGCTGAAACACTGATTAATGACAGCCTTAGATTTATACACATTACATAAGTTTATGTAATCATCAAATAGGGAAAAAGGTAAAAAAATAAATAACGTTAAAATTTAAATAACGTTTGAGGCCAGTCGTGGCGCAGCGGCATGAGGTGTGACTGCAACACCGACTGGTTGTGAGTTCGATCCCCACTCGAGGAGATGAAATATTTACTTAAATTTATATTTCCATTTCTTCGCTCTGGTGTCGAGGTTAAGTGCGGCGTTGAGTTCTACCACTCAACACGCAATGCCTCCAGAATTCGGCAGAAAGTGGGGAACGGAGTGTCATAACACTAGGTTCCCTCTGCCTACCCTGCTGTGTGCGGGATACAGCGTGAAGCTGATTTATTTTTATTTATTTATTTAAATAACGTTATTGTTTTTTAATAAGTATTAAAATAAAATCTTTGTTTGGTATGGTTTTTATCACGCCGTTATTAAGTAAGTATTTCGGTTATAATATTTGAATAAATTCACTTTTGAATAGCGCATAGAAACGACGCGCAAAGTGCGATGTTGAGTTCCACCACTCAACACGCAATGCCTCGAGAATTCGGCGGAAAGTTGGAAACGGAGTGTCTTAACACTAGGTTTCCAGGTTCCCTCGGCCTACTCTGCTAAGTCGGTATGCAGCGTGAAGATAAAAAAAAAGTAATAGTAAAAAATCATATTATTTATAAGAATGCACCATACTTTCTTTCTACTTATTATATAATTTCTTTGAAGATCGCCACTCCCATGTATAACAGTGAGCAAAAATGAGTATTTAAACGACTCATAAGCAGTGCAATCGTCATGTCATTATGTCCACGGGCCAAGTTGAACGGACACGGAATGGCTCAATAAATGGCGCAGTCCGTCGACATTAAACCACGCCCCCGATGCAAGCTGACAGTTAATAGCGTCAAATGTGTATTGTAGACGAAGAAATGTTTATTTCCTTGTGCAGATTTACAAATATTTATATGTGAAACTGGTTCAAACAAGTAGCAAACTATCTTTTATAGTCGGATTATCGACAATATAGCTTACGTTAAAATCGTTGTAATGGCCGGATTATCCTTTGGATTTCGAAACGCTTATTGCTAAAACACATTGGTAGAGGAATATGCATAAACTTTTTCAAATAAAATTATTACATACATATTTTTTAATTTAAATTACAAAATTTAACATACGACTGTTTTTTTTTTTAAATAATTGTAAAAAAGCTCCGGAAGCATAATAATTGTAGCGCGCTGCGTGCATGATAAATGCGCTACCGGACTCATCGCTACCTTATCTAATTTGTTTATCGCACGCCGATGCACAGTATGTTACAGTTCAGAGTATGTGATGAATATTTTGATTGAATCTCATAGTGTTTATACTATAAAGTGAAATACTATTTGTTGCAAAAACAAGGAATGTAAAAAAATATTTTAATTCTTTGTGTTATTAAATAAAACCATTCGTTCTGCAGCTTTCTGCTCATAATATATATAACTTAAATATACATGTTTTTAAATGGACATGGTATTTAATATCTAGTTATATTTAATTTTCAAATTATAAACGGGTTTTTTGTTTACATATCAATTTGCGAACAAAGATAAATGTACGCAATTAAACAATTTCAGCGACAGAGTTCATTCTAGCGTCAAAAAATCGGAACGCCTCTTAAGACTATATACCCGAGGCGGTTGTTCAACCTCGCCCTTAGAGGCTTGTTCTGAAAAATAGGTGAAGTATCTATTCATTCACAGGTTCACAAGGCTGAGGAGTCACTAGGTAACAATATATGTCTGTCAAACGGCACACACTCGCCTATACCTTACCTTGGTATAATAATGAAGAGACAAGTTCAAGAGTTTTGGATCTAATAATTTTATACAGAGTGTTATTATCATCGCCACTTTAAGTGAAACCACAATCCTTTTCACTGACTGCCAAGATCACGCCGGTTTGGTTATTTACAGTTTGGCATTAGAAAAATGGGGAATACAAGCGTCGTACTTAGGCATAAACTTTGTACTATATTATCAACTACTAAGTAAAGACAGGTATTTCTTTGTTCGTGTTAATATCCTTACAGTTCATTATATTTGAAATTAAAATGTGTTATAAAAGTTTTGTGAAATAGTAATAAATAGGAGTTAATATATTTTTTTTGAGTCAACAAAAACTATTATCTTCTTTTGAATAGTTCTAACCATTTTTGTGCTACAATATATGAAAGTTAATATTGATTCGAAGGGGAATTCGTTGAAGGGATTTCTTGTACAAAGCATATTATATCCGTTGCAGCATGACAAATCAGCAGCCTGAGCTTTGGTGTAACAAATGCGGTTTGCCTGTCCGCCTCCATAAGCCGATACTAGATAAGCTGCCAACAGGCATTTATCAGATTGAAAGCTCCAACTTACTAATATATAGCATGCACGTATACCTACATAAGCCAAAGGGGGAATCAAATGTTGTAGCAGAGGAAATCTAAGAACATAATGTTAAGACACTTCGTTCCCCTTTAAGACACTTTCGTTCTCCACTTTCCGCCGAATTCTTGAAGCATTGCATGTTGATTAGCGGAGTTCAACAGCGCGCTTTACCTCGTTACTAGGGCGAGGAAATGAAAATATTAAATATTTCATAACCCGAGTGGGAATCGAACCCACGACCGTCACTTTTACTGTTGCACTCTTGTGCCCTTGTGCCACGCTTTGCATCAACACCAGAGCGAAGAAATGAAAATATTAAATTCCACCCACAACCTGTCGCGGTTATAGTTAGACGCCTGCGCCACGTCTGACCTCAACAATTAATATAATTTTATATCAGTTACTAAAACAAACATATGGATAGAAATACAAATACTTTAAATAATATTTATTTCATAAAAGAACTCGCATACCATTGAAATAAAATGAAGACGATATAGATTTTATTAACTTATTTCTAGGTCTCTCGACGGCGAGTATTGTGGGAGATGGGGCGTGCAACAAAAGCTACTAGGGCCCTGGGGGATGGAGCTTTTCATGTCTCACCTAGCGTTGATTCGACCCGCTTCTAGTCAATTATAATTAGTATTTAAAATAGAATAAATGCTTAATAGTTGTTTTTATAATTTTATTGCTTTTATATGCAAAATAAATATATTCCGTTAGTACTAATTGATCGCAATCATGGCGTGGTAGAGCATTATTTTATTTTACGCTCAATAGTTTTAAATTTAATCCCCACTCAGGGTACATGTTTTCATTTACCTTGTAAAATAAAGCGCGAAAGAGTATTTCTAACATGGCGTAAAATATTGTTGTTGTAGGTTCTGTTATAAGTTAAAGAACTTTCCATAAATTCTTCTTAAAAATTGTCACAAAAATATTATTATAAATTAGGTAAATAATTTATCAGAAACACAAAAAACACAAAATTATTTTTTATCATCGTTCAAATACTCAAAGAATTGCGTAAACAGGTTTCTATATTATCAGACACAACAGAATATGTTCAAGAGAAAGAAACTATTGCCGAAAATAAACTTCAATATTTGCGGATAGAAAACACGCACAGCAATTTATCGTAAAATAGAAACACGAGTCTTGTTTAACTCCTACATATATGCTGTATAAATAAATATATTCATTTTAATTTTTTTATTTCCATATGCCAATTTGCAAATGAACACATGCTACTCTGCAAGCAATTAAATGGTTTTTCACCTTGAAACTGAAGCATTGATCGATAGTCGATACTAACAACAAACACTTAAACAAATTATACGTACACTGGCTGGTTCTATATGAAGCATTTTTGTTTATTGTTAACTTATCATCATCACGCAACTCTCTCATAGAGTCAGATACACTTTAAAGATAAAATACTACACTGATTAATATCTTATATTTAAAATAAGAATAATAATTCTTATTTTAAGCAAATATCAGATATTTTATAAAATTATTGGTTCGTAGTTTAGCTATAATTTTAATAAGAAGTGCCTGTCTCACTTCAGCATCCAAAATGAGCACAATAACAGCGATATGGCATGTCTTTGCTATTTTTTAGTGGCACAGTTCTCTTTCATTATATTCTTGGTGTCGCTAAGACAAAGACCTTTTTTGTTTATTTTTCCACTCCGCTTTATTATCTGTGTCCCTTGCCGTCTCGAGGAAAAACAAAGCCGATCACACTTTTTTTACTTTGTGGTAGTAGAGTTTCAGCTGAATAGTTTTGCTTGTTATTTATAATATTTTAAGCCTTGAAATATATATATATATATAGATACCATATTAATTGCAATGAACCTTTATGACCTTGACTTATTTCTGTTTACTTCAATGTTATTAAAATGTATATTGTTTATTTATTTATATTATATTTTAATGAAAATATTTTTTAAAGTATCAACATTTGAAGCTACATGTGCCATCATATTCTGTAATTAAGTACAGTTAAACTAAATTGCATGTACTATTTTTAAATATTCTCGTCTACATATGTAATGTTATATATTATTACAGAAGACGCTTTAAACCGTTTTAACTTTAAAAAAATGTGTTTTTTTTTAAATTGGACCACCATTAAAGAAAAAAGAAATGGAGTTATTAATGACATTGCTTTCGTAGAATATCGTTCATAAACAGAAGTCGAACACAACGAAAAGTGAAACTGTCAAGGCTGCCAAAATTAAAATGTCTGAAGAGACAATTGTCTCTTAAAGAACTAAAACGTTTAACAGAAAATTGTATAATAATGTAGCTCATTATTTATAAGCAAGAGATGTAGACCTTGTAAATAATTCTGTTTAAATATGTACATATGTAAGTATATGTAATATTATAAGACAAGAGCAAAATTTACAAAACTCAATTAAATAAATTTTAAAACCATTAGGTTTCATATATACGGTCATACGGAGCTTATCAAATTTGGCTATTTTAAGAAGAAATAATAAGCATATATATATCGCACGTATTGTATTTTACTAGCCCTTAAAAGTACTGCAAAATGTTCTTAGCTACAAAAAATATAACCATTACGAATCTGTATTCCGAAGTATGAAGGGCTAACGACGTAAAAACACGGTAATGCACTCAGCTGGGAAAGCGCTTCTCTTTAGAGCTGATACAAACGGGACATAATATATTATTAAATAAGCTTCAGAGTCAGACAGGACAGGAGCATCGCCTGATACTCTGTTGTTTTCATATGTCAATTATCATATATTAGGTATTTTATTTAAGGCAGATTCTTGGTAAATATGGTGTTAACTTTTATAAATCGGTTATTATTATTGTTGTTAGATGTTTTTTTGCTTGTCAATTCGAAATGTAAATATTTCGTGTCACAAAATTATTTTAGTTATTTATTTAAGCATCAACTTTCAAGTCTCCCAGTTCCAAAAGTATATATGTAGGTACGTAGGTAGGTGCTGGCCGCGCCTAGCATCAGCACATTGGGCCTTATCGTTTCGAGTAGCTGAAAGTATCGCGATCATCTGAAATACAAAGCCAAGTTGACCGCAAAGAAACTTGGGGTCATCAGCAGAGCGAGACAGTACTTCACGCTAAAACATTGATTGGCCCTGTATAGAAACCAAATCGGCCTCGTATGGAGTACTGTTGTCATCTTTGGGCTATTTGATCGCATACAACGTAGAGCCGTACGAATCATTGGGGACCCAATGATCTATAAGACTTGACACTTTGGCTTTACGTAGGGACGTCTCCTCGCTGTGCGTTCTCCATCGCATTTATCATGGAGAGTGTTCGGACGAACTGCTTGATCTATTTCCTATAGCGGAATTCTCTAGAGCCGATTTCTCTAATTGAGGAGAAAGGTTTTGGATGGTTTTCAATTGGTGAGGGTACGAGTCCAGCTAATTAAGTTCAAATGTATATCATTTTTATACGTCTTATAAAAATATTTTTCTATCCTTTGCTTGAACTAACATTAACAAACAAATAAATATAATTACATAAGTTTTGAATTAAGATTACTTTAGGGCTCTCAAATTAATATATGAAATATTTTTTACTGTCACAAATAAATATACCAAAAATAACCTACCTTATTATTATTCGAAAAAGAGAAATTATTTATAAAATAAAGTTCATAAGCATCATAGTACGTATATGGATAGTATTACGTATAGTACGTAGCCACGAAATTCTCTAATAGCAAAATATGTAAGCAAAAGATCCAAATCCATCATCATTATGGATGAACGGTATTAACATAATCACAATAAACCTTTTTCGAGCCTCCTTTTTATATCGATAAATTTATCCTGTATCAACGATAAGAATATAGTAATGTTAACTCCATACTAATATTATTAATTCAAAAGTATCACGGTCAAACCGCTGAGCCGATTGTGATAAAATTTTAAATAGATATACTTGAGGGGCTTGTGATGAACATAGGCTACAGCTTTGTAAAGTTTTTTTTTAGATATTTCCAGAAATTATGTTGTTTTAAGAAAGGGTCGCCCTAAATGGGCCTACATGGCGTGCACTGGCTCAAGTTTATGAGACACATAAAATAAAGTTTCACAAAAATATTGTCCTTTACAAAATGGACAGACGACGTTGAAGGTTGCATCAATTTTAATATATTTTCCATCTACTACTAATATTTGTGGTTCTTTGTTGTTTGTTATTAAGTAATTCGTATTTTTTTAGTTCTCTTTGCTTATTCGAGTCGTAGATTAGTTACATTTTTTTTTATTTCTCTGTTGGGTTAAGTATTTTGTTTTGTTTTATTCTGGTATTATATTTCGTGTTACTTTAAATTTACTTTTAAATATTTATTTTAGGTTGATAATATTGATAATATCCAGCTAAGTTCGTTTGGTTACGTTTACTTATTATTATAATTTTTTGTGTTTTTTCTAATATTAAGTATACCATTTCCCTTATTTATGTATGCTGATTATTTTTTATTGGTTTATTTTAATTATTAAAAAATTATTGGAAATTCAAAATAATATAGTAAATGTGTTAAATAAACGGAGGCTCCGCTAGTAAATATATGAATTTTCCTTCACTAATATTCACAACTTAATTTAGTAATGAATACGATTTGCAAGGCGAAAGGTCACCATGAATTTCGTAATTAAACTTTAGAGAGAGCTTGGTCCGTAGTCTTAACGTTACTGATATATAAGGCTGACTTTAATGAGAAAATATATTGCAAAGAAATTTTAGCACGTTGTAAACTTAATTACATGCTTGACAAATATAAGTAGGTGATAGTATTAAACCAGTATAGAATATTTACTATAAACTTAGAAAAAATATTAAAAACATAAAATGGAGGGAAATGTTTCATATAATAAAATGTGGCATAACACTTAAAACATTGCCAAAAAATATTCAATAAATATTTGCCAAACGATTGTAAGTTTTGCATAGTGGAAATTTGTAAAAATCTCCCTACAAAGATGCAGTTCAACACCAAACGTTGGCCAAACGGACCAACGGTAGAAATACAATTTTTAATATAAGGTATAAGACAGTAAATTTTCACCGTGTAGTTGGAGTCCGTGCCAAAACGGCGCCATTAACACTAACATAAGGCAAGTAAAATAAAACTATTTCTTTTATTAATATTACATAAAAATTATAAATATGTTAATTTATTCTATTAATATTACAAAAATTGAAAAAGGTTCCGAATTGCCTTTATTTTGCGCCTTTTTTAATTTGCGCCTAAATTATCTGAAAGTCATTTAATGAAATTCAAACATTAACCTTCGGTAAAATTTAACAAGATGGCGTCCGTCCTTTTATAAATCAAATATAATAATATAATAACCGCAAAAAATACAGAATCAAGGGGGAATGTGGCGATATGAATAAAAGAACGCTTCGTTTCCATTCCGACACCACCAAAGGTTTCGAGTTGTCTGGATCAATTTTTCGCATTGAGCCTCTTTCGTTTGTGAATAGCGAATCAGTAAGAATTATTAACATTTCTGCTAAGTTTGGAATATATATGTATAGAAGTTATTAAAAAAATGATTACTGATATATATTTATCTATTTAAATTGTTAATCCTAAAGTCAAGTTACAATTTCTAAATTGTTTTTAAAAGAAAATAAATATAATAGGTACCTACTAAACTCACAAATTATTCCCAGGCTATACCCGTTATTTCTCGCACAAAGCCTTAAAGCTCCTAATATCACCTTAGCTTACATTTTGGCTCGCCGTTCTTTTGATATATTAGACGTAAATTGGGTCTGTTTATGTGAAAATTCCTTTTACCGTGTATATAGCTTGATTCATAGCGCTTTATGTGAAGCGTTTTAAGTCCGTGGATGGAGGAAAAAAAACTAACTGTTGCGTTGAGCCTCGTTATTCCGCCTGAGTGCGCCAGTGTTGAATGAAGAATGAATGGGCCAGACGATCGTTGGAAATTCACTTTCGATTTCTCCGCTCAAAATTATAACTTAACGTAATACAAAACAACCTATACAAAAATAAATACGTAAAACTGATAGGTTATTATATAAATATATCTATTCTACAGAGATTGTATTTCAAATATTATAAATAAATCATAATTACTCAGCAAATACCAAAATTCTAAGCATATAAATAATATTTTTTAATTCAAAATATACCTAAACGGGTAATGATATTTACAGTATACATGTACCTAGTTACCAAGTTAATTATTTATAACTGTATAAATAAAGCAGGTTGAAAATTTCTCGTGTACGTGTTACTTCTCGCGTTAATGAACTTTACGCCTGTAATGTTTCCTTAATTATTTACAAAATTAAACATAGAGTAAAACGCCCGTTCGAGTTTTGCTTAACTTTCTACATGTACTTGCGAATATTTAAAATTACTACTATGTAGGTACATATTCAAAATTACTAAACTCTGCTTAATTAAAAAGTGATGTATTGTTTATTATAGACAAATATAAACGCCTAAATATGATCTCTTCGTTGTGGCACGGTTTTATTATAGTGTTCTACTTTAGGAAAAAATATATTGGTAATAAACATAAAACATATTTGTCAAGACTCCTTATAAATGGCATGGAAGTTCAAATGTTCAAAGTGTTAATCAATCTCATTAATGTATACCCACATAATTCTTGGTATTTCATAAAGAAATTTTATTGAAATAACGCAAAATGTCGAACTTAAACACCAGCGGACGAAGTAATTAAGTAAACAAAAGCTGTAAATAAGTTTCGACGTGAATTGTGTAAGAGACTTACGTAGAGCTTTTTGTGCGATAGAAACATTTTACCTTTTTTATTGTATCAAAATTTTATGTATAAAAAATATTATTTTAATAGCTTTATTGAAATTAAACTCGGCTGAATGGTTGTCACAAGGATATGGTTATCGCAAGGATAGTCTCTATTTCGTCTTTTACTATCACATCCGTGAAATATTAAGGAAAATAATAAGTAAATACTTTCTACTCTAAAAGTGATAATTTGTAGGTCATTTGCCTAAAATATAGTCATATTATGCTATAAATAAAATCGGTAAAGTGTCGTAAAACTCGAAGAGGGATTTAACGAGCATCAGAAGCGAAAGAGCGGAAAGCAAAGTCAAAGCTACGATTCGTAGTAGTTATAGCATGACTTTCTCAAAGAGTTTTGATAAACAGACAACTATAGCATGTGATTAAGACTGCGTCAAAGGCAGCACGTCACATTTATAGCATCGAGCCGCTGCTCGTTAGTAATTGATAAACATTCGTGTGATCACATCTGATAGTTGTTTTAGAAAATACTACCGAACTACACGCGGCTTCGCCCGCTTAAATTTATTGTTACATTATAGCCCAATTACACATAATCTTTATATAAATTGTAGGCTATGTTATTCTGATATATAAGCCATGTTAATGTAAAATTTAATCTAAATCCATTACTGAATGGATTTAGATTAAATTTTACATTAGTTTTTGTGTGAAAGTGGAACAAACATCCATCCTCACAAACTTTCACATTTATAATATTAGTATCATTTTTTTTAAGAAAAGTAATGTCTGTTTATCTATGTTTAATTTATATAACGTATTAAAACAAGCAGAAAATATCCACACGGACCTTACAGCCATGTTTGGAGTAACCAAAATATACACGAATAATTCCCTTAACGCTTTGTTTCGCGAATCAATTGTGAACCCTTCAACGCGTGCCCTACACGTATCATCCCTTCACACTTTCTATTTACGTGAGGGATTTTTTAATAACGCCCAACCAACTCGACGTGGATCTGACGGTTACACAAAAAGGCCCGAACGGCTGCCCGTGGCTTTGTTTTTATTGAAAACACAAAACGGTTTGAAGTTAACACGAGTTTTGTTTATACACTGTGCTTTACTCTTCACCGAGCAACATTTATTAATGTATTTTCTGTAAGAAATATAAGAATTCCTGAACTTAACAAGAAAGCTGTGAAATATAAAAAGAGAAATTTACTTAGGCCGGGCGTTTAAGCAACTTTATCTATTCAGGTTAACTCGTTTTAAACGTAGGCGCGCGTGAAAATCTTAAGCGCTCTTTTACAGAAAAGTAAAATACTTTTTTTATTATTATAATATTCAGAATATATTTGAATATTTTATTTTACATAAAAATTTTGCTGTATTATAAGGATGTATCTTACTAAATATATATATTTACTAAGAATTCGAAAACGATTTTGGGAAACTTTCTAACATAGGCGGCCAGCGGCGGAAAAGTGATACTATAGGATACTGTAAATAACAAAATACATAACAAATATAAATAATCTAGGAAAGCAATTGCGTAGGAGCTATGTAAAAGATAATTTCTTGTGTGTTTTTATCAAATAAAATAAGTTTAAAATACCAAAAATAAATGTGAAAGTAAATTACAGACCCAATTTTGATTCACAAATATATTATTAAGCCTAGCGTGTCCGTTATGTCGTTGCCCCTCGCTATAAGCGTCACGTGTTTTTCGTCTGAAAGTTGGCACCTAAACGAATGTAAGTACCTCCTTCTCAAGCTAAGTTTTATAGGAACGAAATTTGCGCAAACAAGGTTGTTGCTCCCATGAGTCATACAAGCAAACTACGTAGTATACTACGTAGTATATAAATTAAATATACGATTAAATGTCGTTGATTAACGAAAATGTTGCACATGTAAAAATATTTAATACTTGAAATAAACAAATATTTAAAATCAATATATCTATACGTAATACTAATATTATATATCTAAAAAAAACCTATACATTTTGTTATATTTTTCACTACGTTGGATCTACCCATTTTGAACAGCAATATCGTCTAGTCATAGGATTTCATCGACATCTGCAAAGAGCAGTTTTCCCTACAAGAGCTCGGAAGGTAAATATAGTTAGATTGAATTGGCCCGCTACTATAGCACAGTATCCCTTGGGGTTGCTGACAGCGAAATTCGCTTAGCTACATAAAAAGTGAATTGGTATTTGTCATATGTTTCGCAAAATAGGGATAGTCGTACAATAGCAACCGAAAATACTTTGTTGTAGGTATTATGATTTCTTTATAAGTTTATAAAGTTATCTATATATGTGCTCGTCATATATTTTGATATGTCATTATGGTACAAATGTTTTTGGCGTTTTATCTAATATCTACCAATAAATACTATATCAATATATGTATACAGCATTAAAAAAATTCTAACGAGCGCTATTCGGACTCGATCACCGAGGGTTCCGTACAAAAATTTAAATATCGAGCCTTTTCTAATATTCAGGCTTAGATTAGTCAGAGCCCATTCATCTGATACCTCCATTGAACTAACTTTAATACTAACTTGCCCAACTTTTAAGGCTATTATTTAGAATTTAACCACAGATAAGACAGTATAGTTTACAGATTTTTTCCTGAAGTAGTACCTATAGATGCTAGCTAAAAGCTAGTATCCATTAAATTTTAATAGTAGAGCCTGTATAGAGCCGAAATACGCGTTTGTTGTGATATAAACGGCTATCCATATCTTTTTTAAAGTAAATGTAGAAATACGATTTTTTTCACGAAATCATGGGACCATAGACCTGAGTAAATGGTTAGAATTTCAACTCGATATCTCCAAGCGTCCCTGAAATAGAGGCTCTTGACAGACTGACAGACAGACCGAGAGACAGACAAACCAACAAAGAGACAGAAGGACAATAAAGTGATCTTATAAGGGCTCCTTTTTTCCTATAAAGTTACGGAACCCTAAAAATTAAACGAAATTTTTTTTTACATGTATGTATAGTTGCATAAAAATTGTACAAATAAATTAAATATAGATTATTGGAAATAAATTATTTTGTACGAATATAAGCAACATCGTAGTCTATAGAAGCTAGAGAAGTTACAAACCATGTAACTTGTCACAATATACGATTACAGTGGTATCACTAATTGCATAACAATGTATATTTAGTAACTGAAACCTTACTAGTTGTGTGATAATCTTATAAAATGACTTTCTTTTTATAAAAGAAGTAGAAATTATACTTATGTCCATTAATATTTTAAAACTCCAATTATTTAGCATATTGATCTTTTATGTAGCTTATGGAACGATAACATATTTTATGATTCTGAAGTATTTATTTATATAAACGTGACAAACTCACCTGTCTGTCCATAGGCAAAGATGCAAGCGTTATATCCTTCGAAGGCATTGTCAAGGATGTCCCGGCCAAGACATTCGAAAACTGTCTTCTGTGAAGCAAAGTTGGGCAGCGTCGGTTCCAGAGAATAGAAACAATGGTCGAATGCGAATGTCTTTGGCTGTTTCCTAGAACAAAATATTTGTTAATTATTTCTTGATTACATTTATTCTTACATAATTTTAATATTAAACCCGCATGTAGCGGAGTAGGCAGCAAGACTAGTATCAAGGCACTCCGTTCTCTGCTTTCCGCCTGAATTTGTGGTATTGCTTATGGAATAGTAGAAATCAACGCTGCACGAGGGAAGATGGAACCCCACAGTCATCACGTTTACATCCAGACGTTAGAAATTGCGCCCACACATATCTATTATTATGTCGCAAGCATATAAAGTTTACCAATTTCTCTTAATATAAATTTAGTTTAATTTGCGTCGTAAATAAATATTTATGACGCGAAGATATTATGAATTTACATTTCTATATTATTTTTACGTTTATAGAATGTATGTATCACCATGTATCATAAACATGTAAGTAAAATATTCTGGTGTTACGTGACAGCGAACCACGTTATACAAGCCTATATCGCTTCCTTTTCATCTTTTGTATTGATTGTAGGGAAATTTTAGATTTACTTCTTTTTCAGCCTAACGCTGTATACCGCACACAGCAGGGTAGGCAGGGGGAACCTAGTGGTAAGACACTCCGTTCGTTCTTTTCCGCCGAATTATGAAGGCATTGCGTGTTGAGTGGCGAAGCTTAGATTTACTTATTATATTTCAAAGCAAACCACGACTATAAATAAGATCGTTTTTCTAGTAAAGGTGTTATTTCCTTCGTAAGAATGCACATTCCAGGAATTATTTATTTTCGAAACGAAATATATTTTCTTTAAGTCTTTACTTTACTTTTTATTTTCTTTAAGTCATAGTTATTTCTTTTAATAAATATAAAAGATATTTTCATTTCGATGACAAGGTGAACGCAATCATACTTCAATAACATTAAGCTAATTGTACATTACCTCCCTTGGGTACAAGTTGTAATAGAAAAAAACATTTTAAATGTGATTAATCACATTTACATTTTGCATTAGAATATATTTTCGAACTATACACGTACAGTTACTATTTTATATCAGCTATATAAATAAATAAAGCAGAGAATGGCATATAAAGAAAAACCAAAAATCTAATACACTAAAATAATTTAATTGTAGTAAACTCATTATTATGTTTTATGTGTGTAAACCATGATAAAGCCTGAAGATTCATAGTACAATAAGAAAAACAGATGGCGTAGACATATTTCATGGACGTTACTTTAATCTAGGCGAAGTTTTTTAATCCTTAAAACAAAACATGAATATTTTTTATTTCCCAGTAAACATGTACTATAATATAATAAGCTTTGAATGTACATAATAGGTCGGGGCAAAAGTATTTTCGTATTTTGAATGTATTATTAGTAATCAAACCTCTTTGGCTGTACTGTATGTAACTGGCTGGTTTTAATTACAAAAAAAGGTAAAAATGCGACGAACGGTTTACGGACCCAATGCGGTATCAATAAGAGTAGCACAAATGTATTTCCAGTCATAAAACAAATTTTACGTCATTTACGAAAGTCTGAGTACAAGTCAAAAACTTGACATTTGGGTATCACATTATCTCAACCAAATGTGCCACGTGTTTGTATTTGTGACTCTTTGTAGAAACGTAACAATTCCGAGTAATTTCTTAACCAGTTGATTACGGGTGATGAAAAATGGGTGACTTACGATAAGAATGTGCCAATGTGCATCATGGTCGAAGCATGGACAAGCCCCACAGACCGTGGTAAAGCCCGGCCTAACTCGAAACACAGTGATACTATGTGTATGGTGGGATTGGAAAGGAATCGTCCACTATGAGCTTTTAAAACTATAGATTCAGAC
This sequence comes from Heliconius erato x Heliconius himera, assembly GCA_013421005.1. NCBI lineage: Eukaryota > Metazoa > Arthropoda > Insecta > Lepidoptera > Nymphalidae > Heliconius > Heliconius erato x Heliconius himera. Next base: position 11,962 of record JAATLQ010037622.1, on the reverse strand, counting down.
CTCTACTGTCAGCAACTGATGAGGTTAAAAAAAACTATTGATAAAAACCAGCCGGAGCTCGTGAACAGGAAGGGCTTGGTTCCACTACGACAACGCCAGACCGCGCTCATCTATAGCCACACAGCAAAAATTGAGAGAGCTTGGCTAGGATGTGTTGATGTATCCTCCAAATAGCCCAGACCTTGCCCCATTAGATTTTGCACCTATTTCGGTGTACCGCGGAATACCGTGACACTACCTGTCACATTTTTTTTAATCAAGAATCTTAAAGTTTCTACAGGAATGGAATCATGGCACTACCCATAAGATAGCAATAAGTCGTCGATCGGAATGGATGATAAATAAATAAAAAATTATACCTAAAAAAAATATTTTCCTTCGTATGAACAATACGAAAATACTTTTGCCCCGACCTTATATAATTAATTTAAAAAAATTGTCAGGCTAAAGTTATTCCATGAAATATTTTACCTCTAACAAAAAAATATCTATTGACAAAAATTCTCACGGTGTACTTACACATACTTCCTAATTTATGCATAATAATATAGAGAAAAACCGCTTCTTCTCTTTTGATAATTTATGAATACATTACAAAAAATATATATATAGGATATTAAAATTGTGCCTAATGAGGGCTATCTCAGTTTATTTTTGTATATCAAAAAGGGAATACAAGAATTTAAAGAAGAATTTAAAGGTTTACGTTTGCTTGTGTCCAAAATTACTATATGTAATTTTGTCTGTTAGTCAATTAAAAATCTGCTAGATTGTCTATGCACCAAATATAATCTTTTTTATTTCAATGAGAAAAGCGCATGTAGGTAGAATAAGGCCTTGCAGTATCTACACGAGTACTTAAATAATAACAATCTCCATTATATTACAATTACTATTTTAATAATATAGAAGTAGAACACAGTAATATTAAAGAATAAATCCTTTGAATAAATGCCTTCAAGCTTTTTTTTACAATCTCTGACGCGAACAAAATGTAATTATTATCTGGATAGCACTTCTTAGAGATTATTTTCTACGTTTACGCTTAATTAAAAATATTAATCTTCTTATATAGATTGAAGAAAATCTCATTGTAATATGAAATTATACTTTGCTGTTATTAATTTCAATTACCACTTAAAGAGCAGTTTTTTAAAGATATGAATATTATGTATTCACGATATATACGTAGAATATGAGTCGAATGTAAGTTGCATATTGTAAAGCTCAGTCTTAGTCAATGTCCAAAACGTCTGGCCTTTAGACTGACAAAGAGTAATTGATTGAGGATTCACATATATCAGTTATCCCTCACAGATAACGAAGAAGATTAAGGATATTGGTGAGGTTTACGTTACAAAATTACATATGTAGTAGCAGTAGGACAGTAGTGGCAGAAGATTTTGTGGCAAGTGACTCTGTTTATGACACAACAAATAAATAAAATTAAATGAACAAACAACAACAACAGCTCCACTAATTTCAACTAGGAATGTTTCATACATTACATAATTAAGAGTAAAGCAATGATAGTGTCCAAACACATACATAACATCCTTTTAATAATTATTAATTATATAGAGGCCAGTCGTGAAATATTTATTTAAATTTATATTTCCATTTCTTTATTTTGTTGTGGAGGCAAAGCGCAGCGTTGAGTTCAGCCACTCAACATGCATTGCCTTTAGAATTCGGCAGAAAGTGGGGAACAGTGTCTACACACTAGGTTCCGTCTGCCTACCCTGCTGTGTGCGGGATACAGCGTGAAGCTAATTGATTAAATAATTATATTAGGTATGTATACAAAATTTTAAAAAATAAATAAACACAAAGGTACAAAGTGAAAAACACAAAGCAATATAAAAATAAGGTTTTAAAAACACTGATACAATAGGAAATATGCTTTAAATATGACCGTGGATTAAAGAGGTAACCCTAGTTCGGTCGAGGTCAGACATCAGCCTTTTGTATTTTAATCCCCCAAAGTGGGGCATTTAATACCCTAAAGCGTTAATTCGATTACAATACATTGAACCACAATTTCGACGATCATTCTACAGATAGATAGGTCAAACTCCGAATTATATTTTGTAATACGCTTGTGATTAGCATTTTAAAGAATAATTACGGAAAATAGACAATATTTAATTTATTTTCATATGTTTATTTAGTTAATTCAGAGGAGTAGCGATAAAAATTATTTGAATTTATTCGCTGACGAAATAAATAAGGAATATTTAATTTAAATTACCCGACAGTACAAATGATAATTGTTTATGTTATATGCTAAAAATATTTTAAGTTTTTTACTTGTAAGGGCTTATACTTCCGAGTTCCGTTATACTTCCGAGTTCCGACTAGGCGGCAACAGGACGCCGGAAGACGCCGCAGTGTTTGCCATAGCAGCCTGGCCGTAAGCCAAATACTCACTCATAAAACGAACCAAAATCGCGATGCAATGACACCAAAATAGCCATTTTTAAAACCGTAACAACCCGCGCCATGATGTTTTACAACGCTAATTCCAAAAGACGTAAACCTGCTGTACAGAGCTAACTGATTTTTTATTCAAATAATGCAGCAACGGTAATTGATTAAGTTATACTATGGTTATATGGTACGTGTGCGCTATACGGCTCCGATGCGGATGAGAATATAATGAGCGCCAGCAAAGCAGAAAATTGGTGCTTTAACTTGTAAAGCACCAATATCACGAAGGACTACGACTACATGATGAAATTGTAGTAAATAACAACTTTACGTACAGCTACATATGTACCACTAATTGTAATTTGATTTCTATAAAATAAATAGCCACCCGCCGTGACGTCAATCGATGTTTGCTTTGATTTAGAAAATGTGTATTTGGTACTGTTTTAACATCAATTTAAGCTTAAGTTTTTAGGAATTCATTTTTAAATTTAAAACGGCCCCCATGAATTATTTTAATAAGAACTTATGTAGCTACTGGTAGCTTTATCTATAGTGACTTTTTTTCATCGGTTTTCTTGTACAGGTATATTTTTTATTTATAAAAAAACTTACAATCATAATGTATTGTATATTTACAATCAAAAAGTTTTGTGAGAATTGTACATTATGACGATAAGTAAATATATAATTTATAGACAATATAATGTGCAATTCTCACAAGAATTAATGATTAAAAATGTAACTGATCGCTCTCTGCACATTGAAAATGTATAAAACTATGTACCTACTATATTATTGGAGGCATTTATCAATGTAATAGAACAACGATACAAATAAAAAAATGAACGTTTATTGTGTGGTTGTGCACACTAGTGCCAGAAACGGTTTAATCGATTTAAACGCAGATCTCATTATTGTATTTCAATGAGCTTCCCTTAACATTTAACGTTTGTATTATTTCAATTGGCACATTGAATTTAAACAAACGCTTCACGCTGTATTCCGTACACAGCGGGGTAGGCAGAGGAAAAGTAGTATTAAGATACTCGGTTTGGCATTTTCCGCCGAATTCTAGAGGCATTATGTGTTGATAAGCGAAACTCAACGCCGCACTTTGCCTCAACACAACAGACTGACTCGAGTGGGGATCGAAACCATAGCCAGTCGCATTGACAGTCGCACACTTTTGACCCTGCGCCATGACTGGCCACAGTATTAAATATGATTAGCAAAAACTGATTAAATATATTTAAAAGTCAGTGTTGATAATAAAAAATACTATATTTCAAATGAATCATACCATAGCAACAAAATATTAATGTACAAAATAAATCACACTTTCCGTATCCAAGAGCTGACGTTGCAGCTTCCCAGTAATACCCACTTCGTCGTTGTTTAGTATCATATTACATCTTAACAGTTAACTAGGTGCCTTTATTTGCTCTCAATTTTCTCTAATGGACATTCAAACAATTACAAAAATGTTATAATAGTTAGTATTAAGTTTTACATTTAGATAATATCACTAATTCCTTCATACTAGTCATATTTATTTTTTACAAAAAGTAATTCCATTCCAAATAAAAGCCCATAAAAATTATAAGTACCGTTCTAGGTAATTTAATTATGCACACACTGGCGTTTCATGAGATTACACCGATTTAAATTTTGAATATAATTAAGGTATGAAGTGACAGAGGTCGACAGACAAATGTATGAAATTAGATTTTTCCGAGAACGTAAGTGAAAATACAAGGCAGGTTTATCCACAGAGTCTATATCTCCGCATAATATCGTAAATTCAATTTACATTTAGTAAGCGACCTTTAGAAGTTGCGTTTAATTTTAAATTAACTTGTTGTGAAATAACGTTAGCATAAAATAAATTTTGCCTTTCGCGTTTATCACAAATGAAAGCGTAAATGAGTATTACAAAATGGCACAGTACCTACTCTTAAAAGGCAGCTCGAGCGTTACCACCTATAATGAAATTATGAATAATTGATTGATAGTTGATATAAATATTATTTTACATGTTTCATACTTTTTGTTGGACAAATCACTATGATCGTCACCTTAAAATCGTTTAGAAATATTAGCTATTAAACGGTGAATTCAAAGCCTTGACTATATGAAATCTACCACCCAGCACGTTCTATACAAAGAATGTAATCACAAAGCAATAACTGATCAAGTTCTTTTAATGGTTCCACAATGTCAATAGCCAACGCAAACTTATACAATATCCAGGTAAATAGTACGCTATAAAGCTAGTGAAAAGCAATAATCGAGCATCCCCGAGTATTAGAGCGGAGAAGCACCTATATAATATAGCGCGGACAGATTAACGTGTCTGTGAATGAATGGACTTGGATAATATTGAAATTACGTATAAGAAGCCTGCCTACTGTGTACTTAGGACATAGATTATATTATAGTGTAGGTAGACAAGCTTTTTATACCAAAATTAATTAAAAAGAGCTTTTTTAATAATTACATGTCTTTATTTACACTTGCTATACATTCACAGATCAAACGATAAGAATTAAAACACAAAGTTGATGCATCTATATTTCCATCCAGAGATCCATAAATATAATAAAATTGTAACTGAGCACTATCTGTATATAGAAAGTATGTGAGATAATCTATTATTAGAGTCATATAATACACATAAATAACCCAAGACAATGATTTTTCAAATTTTTTATCCGTTTGTCTGTGCGTTTGTATTTAAACCGATGCCTAATTAAAAAAAGCTATATCAATGTAAAATATATTGTTCGACAAAATTTCTATAAAATGCAAGCTGTTGCTGTGTATTGAATACGCTGAAACTTTATTCTATTCTGTCATTAAAATCATAATAATAATAAGATCATAATTTTAGACTATGAAAGTAAATAAGTTAAGTAAATAAATTATTGTGTAGTTCAAGAGAGCAAAGACGTAAGGGCATCGCTAATTTAAAATATAATCATTTGACGGCCCGAGTTTTCGACCATATAAAGAACCATAGTATGCACTTCTCGTTGGAAGCCGGAAGGACGATGACATGAAGGGCGGGGTACGTAAAAAATATAAGCTCCTAATATAGTTACATATAAAAAAGTATTTTCATTTAAAAATATAAAGAATGTGTATATTGTATCTGTACTACACAGCTCATATAATTCTTATAAAATCTTTTTGTAAGAATATTCTACTAAACATCATAAAAGTAAAGTGTTAAATGTTTTATATTTTTGTATAATGAAGAGCTTTTACGAGTAGCATACAGTTGTTATCATCTCTATTTTGAATAAAATATCCATGAAATAAAAGTTAAGCCCCATTCTCATTTTCTAGCATATCTTTATTCTGTTTCATAAAAACATTAAATATATAAAAATAACTGCTGATTACACTTTCGCTTATTCTCACTTACGACCGTCGTAGACGATAGACGTTGAATATACGAACACGAGTTGAATAATAAATATTTTGTGCCGAGTCAAAGAACTAACTATATTTACACTGTACGATTAAACAGTAATTTATGGGATCAATACATTATAATGAGAAGATACATTGTATTATATTTTCTTCGTATAGTCTTACAATTATTTTATGATCAAATAAACAGATACCAATAAAGAGACGTTAACCTGGCCTGGTTATATTGTTATGTAGCATTTTATTAATTAATACATAAATCTGTGGGCGAGCCATCGCAAGGACTGACAAACTTAACGTGAGCCTTCCTCAGCATCGTCCTACGAAATGTGTGTATTTTATTCGTCAGTCACCTACGCCGTGACGTCATTCAACGGAAAGTAAGACGGGGGAAGGACAAAAAAAAGTACATAAGCGAGAGTATAACGAAGGGAGCATGGGGGCACGACCGCACGGAGTTAAGGATACTAGAGGTAAACAAGATGGAGACGTGTTTATCTCTCGTCGGGGAGAGGCTCGGGGCGATGACGTCACGGACGCCAGAGTGACTCGGAACGCACCAACTATACTCACGTTGATACGAATCCGATGTGACGGTAAACTAATATAATATATTGAACTTCTCACACTTATCACGTTATAAACAAGATTCTTAGTAGTTAACCAATAAAAGTAGTTATAGTAAAAACTTTTACCAGTACAATTTATTTTAGCGCATTTCATCTAAATCTGTTAAATTATTTTTTACTAAAGAACAAAGCATCGTCCTATTAATGTCTTGCACAATCACATTTAGTATCAATCAACACAATAGGTATAAGAACCCACTGATTAATAATCGGAAATTGATAGCTATAAAATGATTCACAACTTCCTTTCGTCCTTCTAGTGCAAACTAAACGCATAGAAAGTAATACGTAATGGGATATTGAGAAAGCACAATATATTAAATTGGGAATTATTTTGGGAATTATTTTTACATAGAAGGCAATAATAGCCAAAAAAAAATCAGTAGGTTTGTATGTTACCAACGTGAATATTCTCAGGTATTCAAACTTGTTCAGCACTAATGAAATTCCACTAGCGTGAACCAGCCGGCGGGCGTCGACTTGGAAAATTAATATAAATTTCTCATCAAGCACTATTTACCTCTAAACTCGGGAAAGCCACGTCGCCATTAACGTTGACTGAGATAGATTCGACCATTATCCTGTGTAATTATAGTTTTATCACAAACGCTATCTAATAGACAAAGTTACGCGGCAATGATACTTGGTGACGTTTAAGATCTCATTTTTATATAGGTAGTAAAATCTAAGTGAGACTAAAATTAAATTTTAAGTAACAATAATAAAAGAGCATAATTGAAAAATGTGTTATTTAATAATCTCTTATTGCCAATAATATTCGTTTTCAATTTTTAACACAATCTTAAGCTTCCCATATCAATTAAATAAAATTTAACATTACAACAAACTCTAATAATTTGTTAAAGACAGAAGAGTATCTAACCATCTATCTTGAATCACCTGCCGCACCGCACCATACTTGTTTTATATTTATAGAATGACGCCAGGTCAAAATTGCATACTTTAGGTGTATTTTTATGTCAATAAATAATTAGTCCAGAAAGAATGAGACGACTCCCACCTGTCCAAGATAGTATCAACTATCATATTTACACAAAACTCACTATAACGTATTTCAATTCGAGCTAGGATCTTGCAGACTTTAAGTCAACAACACATCCATCGTAGTTTTAGTTCCATCTCTTTGAAGTTCGAAAGTCTTACAAGAATAACCCATTGTCTCCCACATCTCTATCTGTTAAATGTCAAGGTTTTATACGCGATATTCAACTTTACGAAAGTAATATCTTAAGAAAATAATGCTGTTTGTTTTTATTAGATAATATTCGAGATTAGTATACTGGCGCTTATAAGTTCTTTATTTATTGCCGTACTCTGATTCTTGTATATCTGCAACTCTACACAAATATTAAATACAGTATATATATAGTCTTTATCTTATTTACTTTGTTACTAATCTAAAAATACTCAATTTCTATGTACTAAAGCCCAATATTAATAATCTATCTTCTACGTCAATCTTCGATTGTTCCATATATCTATCCAATCTCTAGATTGGATAGATATATGGAACAATCTAAGATTGACGTAGGAGATAGATTATCAATATTGGGCGTAAGTCTACACTAGAAACAAATCAAATTATCATAGAAAAATGGCATCTTTTATTTTTTTTCCCCTGAGAAATAAAATTGATTACGTAAACAATTACTCATGTAATATTTATACAATCAAGACCTTTTCGTTTCCACGTTCTAGTAATATGAAAACGTTAGTTTAACCAATCACCATAACCATGTCATATCATTACAGTGAATAACGATTTTTCAAAATAACAATCGAGGCCAATCGTTGCACAGCGGCAAAAATGTGCGACTGTAAGCGCGACATGTAATGAGTTTGATTCCCACTCGAGGAAAATGAAATACCTATATTTTTATTATCTTCGCTCTCGATTATCTTATTTTACAAATACACTACGACAAGATGCGACATTCATGTCAGACAATAATTTATGTACTGTTTACGCTCGTGCAGATTTTTCTAAGTGTACAGTAGTATTTAGATACAACTAATTATGTGTAACAATTTTGCAATTAGAGACACTTGCTTTCATACACTGAGTGTACCGTGTGCAGTGTAGAAGTCTATTCGTAACGTTACCCTGATAAACACAATATGGAAAATGTCTGAAGATATATTTGCTTATAAATATACGTATTTTTACGGGTTTTAAGAACGTAAATAAATTAAATCTATAATTTTATTACAATGTTTGTTTTGTTTATACTTAGTTAAGGTCACAATAGTAGTAAAATCATGTTAGCAGCTGAGCAGCGCTGTGAATGTACCTGAAACAAAACAAGTTTTAATGAATACCTATTATTAGACAAATAAATATTTTCAAAAGTATAAAGTATATTTATTCAACAAAATATTACTTATATAAAGGCGTACGGTAATAGCGAATTGTTTAATATATTCATGTACCTACATCAAGAAATGTAAAAAATATAGCATCGCCTTTCGTTTGGTATATGATTAGAATGTTTGGTAAATTTATTCATGAAGACGAAAAATACCTTATTCGAACTTTGCAACTCGCGAGGTGTGGAATTGGAAACGTGAAAAATTTTATGAATAAAAGTAATGCATCACACATTTTTTTTACCAGTTAGAACTACTACTTATAATTTTTTTTATTAAATCATTTAGTTTCTTTTTTTCTAAAATTTTTTTTTTTTATTTTTTTTTATATTCGTTTCGTTGTATTTCTTTTAAGTGTAATGTATATCGCAAAACATGAAAAATTTAAACAATAAAACTTTGTTTATTTGATACAATTTTCAACACGAAAACCTACATTAAGACACGAAAATTATGTATTAAAATATAATTTAAAAGACAATGAAATTAAAAAAAATTAAATAATTGTGAATTTCCTCTACTAAATAAACGAAATCCTTTATTAATTAACTTTGCGAGGAAACACTATGTATAATGCATCATTCACTCGGATATGCAGCCAGAGCAACTTCCGATGGCCAGACGCTTACGAGTGCCAACAGTACACACACCGCATACTATGCATTGTTAAATTTCCTAAGAAACACTGAGCTGAATCTAAAATTATAGCACCGATTGTACTTTATATTGCACATGTGGCTGAATCAATTCGTTTTTGTTACATTCAAGTTTCTTAGAATTATTGATGTGTTAAAAGTATAATAATAGTTATTATTTACAAGTCTCCCCAAATGTTTAATTCAATGCACGTGTATTACGTTAAATATAACAAACTACAGTCATACGATAATTGTTGTGCGCAGGCCTTCCCTTTGTTGAATGTTACTAAGGTAAAACAAGTTAGGACCATGGGCGTCTAAAAATAAATTTGAAATAGAAGAAACTATTACATTTGACTATACTGCATGTGATTTTGTAATATACCTTTACGTTTTTATAATACACCACTACGTACTACAATATACGTATTTTATAACTTAACTGTATTTTTTAAAATTTGACGCATTCATCAAAAAAATGAAGCAGAGAGAACATCGTAGCATATTCTGTAGTAATATATCCAAATCCTATTATTCCCCGTTAATCCAATCGAAACGGTCGCCGTAGCGACTGCCAGTGCAAACACTAGTGACGCAGACAGGTTAACCAATATCGATTGATGGCGCAGAGACCTGATACGTCACTATCATTCTTTCATATTTACTATTGAAAATTCTACTGTATAGATATTTTTAATATGACCGAATGATTTTCATTATAAGCTAATAACCTTTATAGACAGAATTTATATCTTTATCAGTGTCGGTTGTTAGTTTACATTATCAAACAGGGGAAACCCTTAAGTTATGCAAGAACACGTAAAATGGATTATTTTACATGAATAAATGAAATTGAGCTTCACAATTTTATCTGCATATGCACAAACAGTTAGAGAAGGTTCAAGAGAAAAATCACAGGGAATCTCGTATCAACTAATTCTGTTCTTCAGTGTTTGTGGCGAAACTCAACGCTGCACTTTATAAAAAAGCATAATTTAGTTAATAATTAAAAAAGATGCAACACATTTTTAGATAATCTAATTACATGTATATATATATATATAATATTTTGTTATTATTATGAATACATAACATAGTTTTAAATTAAACAATCAGAATGACTATTTAGAGCATTTACAAGTTCTTTAAGCGAGCTGGCCAAAATTGATGATAATTGATCATAATAAAGCCATGGTCATTCGATCAAACGTCTGCTTTGTAAAAGGCACTTGAGAAACACGAGTAGGTACCATTAAGGTATTCTTTCATTACGAAATTAGCCTTGAATTAAGTAACGAAATGCTTTATATTTCGTCACGTCCACTAAAATTAAGATAATGCATACGTCATATTAAATTAGAGTAATTCAATAACAGTAATAGATAAAAGAAGTGTGATTAAAGTAATTTTCTTAACAAGCCGTCTAGACGTGATAGGGAGTCTAGATAAGCAAATGAAAATCGATTCGAACGACTATTACATTAAATACGAGTGTATGTTAAAATAGGTTACTTTTTAAAGTAATATTATTCATACGTATGAATTAGTAAAGTCGACACGTGAATATATAGAAAAACTAAAAAGGACTTACACGATCTTCCTAACAGAATATCACATTTCCTATAATAACTAACAAAGACTGCAGAGCCATAAAAAAAGTTAGACTAGGAAGCTATTCCCCCTTGGGGTGCTATGTCGGTTACCTCCTCGTGGTGCACCCTGGGCAACGGGACGGACAGCAGCATCACATTCGTGGTGCTGCTGCTCGTCGCGGCTAATAAATCGACACGCGGGAATGCGCTCCGGCGCTCTGTATCGTAAGAGTTGTCCCGTGAGCGCATTGTAGGGAGGGATTCCTTTGATGGCTCTGCGCTCATGCGCTAGGTCATCGTGGAGGTAGGGCGGGTTCGGCGTGCGCTTACCCCGCCGTTGGACAGAGCGAGGCTCGCCGTCCTCTTCGTAATTCCGTGCGCGGTGTCTGTGGTCATGTCTCGCGGCCACGCACGGGACCGAGGGTCTTGCCTTTACCGGCCGGACCGCGAGGAAGACAACCTCTATAAAAAATTACCCCAATCCAAGCGGCGACGCAGCGCGAGGGATGCATGGCTGTTAGGTGGTTCAGTCGCTACTGCTATCCCCGACCGGGCAGAGGCCAATGTCCGGGTCGGGTTACGGGGCTGGGGCGGCTGTTTGGTCGTCCTGGCTCGGGGCTTACCCAGGTACAGGGGGCACTACCTGGGTGGACCGTCTTTTCCCCCATACTCGTGGGATTCAAAATGGATGATTCACAAATTTTTTCGTTAGGTTTAAGTTGTTTGTCGGATAGTCAGGCTGTTCTCGATCCTGATGACAGTCTGCCATTAGGGAATAGGAGCTCACAGGTATCCGGGCCTGCGAGTGTCAAATTGGTGACCGATGGATGCGCAGGGGTAGGCGACC
>JAATLQ010037621.1:0-59077 GCA_013421005.1 Heliconius erato x Heliconius himera | reverse complement strand
GATCTGCGCTGGTAATCAAATCTTGCCTAAAACACTGCCTTCTGGAAGCATACTCAACTGATCACCTACAAGCAACCAGCGTCAGATTGGAAGATCGTGCGGGTTCAATAATTCTTTCTGCAGTATACTGCCCGCCCAGGCATTCTATAACGGATAGTATGTTCGCAGCCTACTTCCAAACTCTGGGTAAAAGATTTATTTCGGGCGGAGATTGGAATGCTAAACATACCTTTTGGGGTGCCAGACTGACCACTACTAGAGGTAGTCAACTTAAAACTTGTGTAGATCTCTACCATTACCACCCAATATCCACAGGTGAACCTACATACTGGCCTTCTGATCCGAAGAAACTGCCTGATGTGCTGGATTTTTTCGTCACTAAGGGGATCAGCGATGCCTTTACTACAATAGAACCTAACTTAGATGGATCTTCTGACCACACGCCTGTTATTTTGACCATCAGTGCTGTCGTTACAATGCGAGAAATACCAGAGATGCTTTGCAATTATAAAACAGACTGGGAAAGCTTCCGTACATTCCTGAACGACCACATCAACTTGAATATCCGACTTAAAACCTGTGATGATGTAGAAGAGGCCTGCAAACACATCACAAATACAATACAAGTTGCTGCCTGGATTAACACACCGACCTTAAGTAAACCTGTTGCTAACGTAAGGTCACAGACCTTAGAAACGAAGGGTAAAATCGCTGAAAAACGACAGTTGAGACGGACTTGGCAATCATCGCGTCACCGTTCGGATAAGACCGAACTCAATAGAGCAATAAAAGAGTTGAAATTTCTATTGAAAGAGGAAGCAGATGATAGCCTGAAAAAATCTCTTATAATGATGGACCCTACTGGTCGTGGAGAACGCTCTCTCTGGAAGGCGACGAAATGTGTGAACAAGCCTCAGACGTCATTTCCACCGATAAGACAGGAATCATTCTGGGCACGGACTGACGAAGATAAGGCCGAAACATTTGCTATGCACCTAGCTGAAGTGTTCAAGCCAAATGAAGGAATTGAACAGAACGCTGAAATGAACGAAATTCTTGGTCAAGATATCCAATTGTGCCTGCCTATCAGACCAACGTCACCTAGAGAAATCGCAAGGGAAATACAGCTACTGGAAGTTAAAAAAGCTCCTGGCTTTGACTTAATAACACCAAGAATTCTCAAAGAACTTCCAAAAAAGTGCATAACATATCTGGCCAGTCTGTTCAATGCCACCTTCAGACTATCGGTCTTCCCAAATCTGTGGAAGGTCTCGCAGATTATTATGATCCACAAACCAGGAAAGCCTCCGCATGAATGCTCCTCTTACCGACCGATAAGCCTCACTCCTGTTCTGTCCAAGTTGTGGGAAAGAATCTTTCTGCACCGTCTCAACACGATCATTGAGGAGTACGATGTTGTTCCCATTCATCAATTTGGATTCAGAAAATCACATTCTACGATTGAACAAGCCCATCGTATATATCATACCATCAGACAATGTTTTGAACACAAAAAATACTGTTCGGCGGCATTTCTGGATATTCAACAGGCATTCGATCGCGTTTGGCATAAGGGATTGCTGGCCAAAATAAAAGAAAAATTGCCTCACTCGGTATTCTTCATTCTGGAATCCTATCTCTCTGACAGGTTATTCCAAGTCAAGCACGGTGATGCCCGATCAACATTGTACCCTATTGAAGCTGGAGTGCCCCAAGGCTCCGTTCTGGGCCCTGTGTTATATAACATTTACACATCGGACCTACCTACCTCAGACAACAAAGTAACAATTGCTACGTACGCTGATGACATCGCCTTATTAGCAGTAGATAGTGACCCCAAGACTGCAAGCAGATATCTGCAAACTCAGTTAGACGTAACTTCTGATTGGTTTCAAAAAATGGCGAATCCGAGCGGGCGCGTCGAAATCTAACCACATCACTTTTACTCTACGGAAAGAAAATTGCCCACCTGTACATCTTGGCAACAGTGTACTACCTCAATCGGCCTGCATTAAATATCTGGGTTTTCACTTAGATAGACGCCTTACATGGAAAACACATATTAAGCAAAAAAGAGACCAAATAAACCACAAGTATAGAGCCTTATATTGGATGATGGGAAGAAATTCTGTACTTAGCCTCGACAACAAATTGCTAATATATAATTCAATACTGAAACCAATTTGGACGTATGGAATTCAGTTGTGGGGTGTCCGCAAGTAAAAGTAATATCGCCTGCCTTCAAAGGGTACAAAATAATATTCTACGGAATATCGTAAACTCACCGTGGTTCACAAAAAATGATGAAATTCACGAATATCTGAATATTCCAACAGTATCGTCAGAGATTGAGCGTCACAAGAAGCTGTATATGGAACGCCTAAAACTCCATCCCAATTCTCTAGTCTCAGAATTGGTGAGCAACGCCGGCGTGGTGAGAAGGCTAAAGCAAACCCACGTGCTCTGAATGGAGACAGAGGCACTGGCCTCCTGCTCCAAATAAAAACATCCAATCACAACAAATCTGATGATAGTCTTAAACAGACTGATAGCAGATAAAAACAATAAAAAAAAAAAAAATATAGTAGACTTTTTACCTTAGAAAACACCAAATAATAAATGGACAGAAAATATTTTGTTTATAATAATGTAACTAAATTCTAAATTTACTCTAAGCATACACAAAGCACAAATAAATAATAAAAACATCATAACACCTACCCACTTTCCACCGTTGACATTGGCTGGATCCTCCCACATTGGTTTGATACCTAACTTGAACAGGTGCAGGTCTGACAGCGGAGGAAGCTCTGAGGGCCGCGCTAAATGCGTGTAAAGACCCCACCACTGTTCAACAGACCCCACGCGACCCACCAGACGTAGAGCCTGCATTTAAAATATAGTTTTGATTCAATTCAAATTATTTTCAAATATAGCAAATAATTTGACAGTGAAACAAAGGTAAAAGAATAAACAGAAGTGATTGGAATGCTTATGTTGTTTTAAATATATCATGCAGTTAGCTATATTTTGTCAGATTACAAATTAGGAATCTGCAAATTACTTAAAGAGGTAAAATAAATTAAGATAAAGCTTGGTAAAAAGTTTAGTAAAAGAGTTAGTAACACTATAATAAAAAAATATTGAAGGTGTCAATGTATAAAAGGACATATCAAAAGAGTATTTTTTTAAGATGAAACTCCACTATTCCGTTCTCTTGCAAACTTTGTCTTCTGACATGTTCTTTTATATCTAGGGTTGTACATATATAGAAGTACTATATGTAGAAAAATATTTAAAAATATATTTAATTATAAATAACCTGTTCCAGATTTACAATCTTGTATTTGAGCTCTAAACCTTGTAACCATTTCCAAATTAAGCATTATAGTAATAACTTATACAGTGCTTATTAAATATCTTAATTTAATTAAATCAAAATATTATAAATATTGAATTATATACACTAAAACTTTTTTTAATTTAGAATTGAATCTAATAAATAATTCTAAATTTAAGTAATACTATCTTTTCAAAAATGAGTATAAAACTATGTTACAATATCAATATTCTTATCATTCAATATATTACTATATTAGTATATCACATTAGTATAATGGATTAAAATATTTTCTAATTGACATAAATCAACAAGGTAAAAAAAGTTAAGTTATAGATATATTTTAATATACAAATATGTAAATAAATATGAAAATAAACAAAGTATTATAAATTAATAGTATTTTTAGAAAAAATCTATTATGTTATCATTAATAAAAAAATTATCCTGACCTACCTGTCCATAGCCAGTAGTGGTTGCTGAGAGCTCTCTAGCCGGAGGCCTCCTTGAAAACCACATCCAATAACTATATTCAAGCTTGTGCTCGTGTGGGGGCACATAAGGTTGTAGAGGATCGTCTTGGTTACGATCGTCGTCATCGTTATTGTTCACGTGGTTGTGGATCCCACTCTCCCCGGATCGGCGGTCAGGCACATTCAAATTATAGAATTTGCACATTTTTCTTTCAGTCATGTTACGCCAATACTAACATGATTCCCTAACGGCCTAACCTAGGACACGTAGCTCTTTTTTACTCTCAGGCTATGTACAAAGTTACAATTCAATGTTTATATTTTGCAAATTAAGAAAATCTCGAACACTTTTATTATATTCTATTTATTTTTACAATAATTTAATCATAATCAGCCTATTCCCTCTTTTTCAGTGTATAACCTTTTTCTTTCCGTCATCAAAATTCAAACTGTCAAATGACAGCATGGGATAACTGGGCCAAACGTTTTACATAGATGCAATGCATTATCTGTTTGGTTAATTATGCGTTAATTACTGAACAAAATAATTTGAATATAACTATTTCAGAAATATGTTTTCTAATTAATTATTTTATTTATCAATAATCTATGAATCTATTATATTAATAATGTAAAAATAAAAAAATATATCCAATGATTTTTTTTTTCTAGTATCTGGCAATAGTTAATGCAAATATGTCAAAGTCACGGCGGGATACATAAATAAGAAACTGTTATTTCTTTCTAATTAAATATTTTTTGTAAAAGAAGAACAGAAAAAGTTACTGTTACGATTTATTACATTGTAAATACTAATCAATTCTGTACATTGTATATAATTAATCATTCATAACATGGCAAAAGCCGAGTCTACTACGAGGAACAGCAATGATTGTCTTAATGTTGAATTTATGCGGTCTTTAGTCAAACAATACACTGAATTGGTAAAATATTACTTTATCATATATTCTTAAGGGAAACACAGACGTGCTTTTCCTTTTAAACTATTTTCCTATTTTTTGTAAAGGGCCAATGGACTAGTGCATTTTTCTGGGCTGATGCAGCAGCTGCAGCTGCATCGAGTGGTCCTACGGTAGCCAGTGGGGATGATGTATGGTTACTCGCAAGTGCTATGTTAGCTCGAGGAGAGCTTCATAGAGCAGCACATGCTGTTACTTCTAGAGGATTACACAGGTTAATATTTTTATTTTCCATCTAGTCTATCTTACTATACATATTTATAGATTTTGCCTATGTTATCACGAAAATGTCAAAAAAGAATATTGGTTTATGTAGTTATTTTTATTTTAAAAATCACTCTTAGTCGAATGTAAATACTAATTTAAATTCTTATTTATAATTTGACTGAATAAAAAAAAACTAAAATCGCATCAAATACCTTTATATTATTACATTATCTAAATATCATTTTATTTCTATTTCTAGGAGGCATCTTTTGTGTTTAGGAGTAGCAATGAGGGCTTACATACAAGCAAAAGAACCTACAACTGCTATAAATATTTTAGAAGAATGTGATCCAGCACTATTAGAGCCAAGGAGTATGGACCAAACACATAATGTAAAACAATATTATTCAATATTGCTAATAATTTATTAAATGGATTATTTACATCATATAACTATAATCAGTGCCATTATAGATAGTTCTTCTTCAGTTGTAAACATTTTTTTCAATTATATGATAATTTATGTCTACTTTGTTGAAAATTTAAAAAAATAAATATATTATATTTCCAAGTTATTCAGTTCAATGCTATTTACAAGTAGTTTTGAAGTTTTTAAAAAAGTAATGTTTTTTAAATTGAGTTATAACTCTTTATTACTTTATTAAATAGTAGTAAAAAATGAATAATCGAAATTAAAACATTTTTTTAAACAGAGGGCACTAGCAGGTGTATTAATATGGCAAGCAAAAGCCCTGTCTTCATTAGAAAGAAGGGAAGCTGCAGCTGAAGCACTAACTGCAGCATTGAGAGCCGATTGTGCATGTTATGAAGCATTGGATTTATTGTTGGAGCAACATGCTCTTACACCTAGTCAAGGTATTATTGTCTATATTTCTTATAGTTTTACTTATCTAAGTACAGATCTTATCAGATCTCATCAGAGAGTGATCTAAGTATTTAAAAAATGTAAAGTTTTCACTTAACATTTATCTAAATCACAAAAAAATTATTTTGTATCTAAATGTACCTATTTGATATCAGAAATCAAAATGTCATCTAAGCATATATATTTTTTTAACATCAAAAATTGATTTTAAATAAATTGTTTGTAGGGTTACTAAATAAAACAGAAAACATCAAAATCAACTCATAATTGAAGATATAATTGTGTAAATAACATCCACTACAATTTATTTAAAGTAATATTCTAAAGAAAACAGTAAGAGTCTACAATTAATCTAAAGTATATATATTTATATAGTTATAAAGTTGAAGGCTTTATTTGATTGAATGTGCTAAGAGATCTCGGAAACTACAGGTTCAAATTAAAAAAATCCTTTTTGTGTCGGCTTCCATACCTGTGACCTGAAATCCTCACATGTGATTTCACATCCACACATGTGATATCACAACCACACATCTTAAATGACATCCATATATGTGGTCTCATATCCACATGTGCAAACTGAACTCCACACGATCTCACAAATGTGCTCTGACACCCACACATGTGAGCTCACGTCCACACATGTGAGCTTAGGTCCACACATGTGAGTTCACGTCCACACATGTGAGCTCACATCCACACATGTGAGCTCACGTCCACACATGTGAGCTCACGTCCACATATTGATTCACATTCGTCACATTGATTATTTCATGAGCATTTCAATAATAATTTCAGAAAGCGAGCTGATAGAATCATTACCTATAAACAATCAAATGAGTGCATCCGAAGCGACTTTGTTACGTGTTGCGTATAGAGAGAAACTGTTGCGGTACTCGCCGATAAATAAATATTTGTTTCTGCCGGGTGCTGATAGTAATGTAAGTATACTTAATAAATTAAGTTTTAAGTAAAGTAAGTATTTCTTTTATTTCAATCGGTTCATAAATAAAAATGTTATATTAATATTAATTACATTGTTCGACAGAGTTGCTACAAAATAACTGTTTTATTTATATATTTTTTTATAATGAACAATAGTAAGTAATATAAGTAAGTAAGTATGTATAATGAACAATGTCATACTCACACTTAGGAAAGAAAATACTTATTAAGAATACTTATAAAAATTGAATGTTGTGAGATTTAACCCTGCACCTCTTGGAAACTGTTTTTGGAAGTGTTTTATTGAATGTGTTGAAAGTTTAGTTTTTAGTTTATAGATATTGTCTCAAAATTTATATTATATTAAAATATGAAAGACATTCAAATTAGTAAATAAATAATTACATACTTCAAAATTAAATTTTAACTCATTCAACAAACAATCCTAAATATCTTTACATTATTATTAAACTATGAACTTGAGAACTCACATATTAAATAAATTAACCAATAATTCTTCTAGATTAAAACAGCAATAGACATAACACGCACCCGCAGTGTTGAGGCGGCCGAAGCCCGAGGGCGGAGTTTAGCGGCCTCCGGACAATGGGCCGAAGCCCTAAAGTCCCTGGACACAGCCGGCCCCTGGACCTGCCCTGAAGTTAGAGCTGCATGTTTAGTGGAACTGAAGAAAAGTGCAGAGTTGTTTGCCTTCGCGCACGCCTTAGTAGATGCGTACCCCCAGTCGTGGGCCGCTTGGTATGCTGTGGGATGCTATTATTACTTAATTGGTGAGTACTATTTTATTAGCTTTACGGTATCCCAGGAAACCTGGGAATCTAGAGGTAAGACACTCCATTCCCCACAAACTGTCCTATTTCTGAGATATTGCGTGTCTAAAACGATGAAGGCCTTGTTGTGTTTCGGTACTAAAGCAAGAAAATGAAAATACATCCTTGATTTGAAATCGAACCTACACCTGTCTAGTTTATGTATCCATAAATAGCCACATAAGAAAGAGACCCGTACAGGTAAGTCGGAGTTCGCGCGCCGCTACCTGAGCAAGGCGTGCGGGCTGGAGGCGGGCGCGGGCTGCGTGTGGCTCGCCTACGGGCACAGCTTCGCGGCCGACAACGAGCACGACCAGGCCATGGCCGCTTACTTTAAGGTACTACTTTACAATTGAAAACCTGAAATACTTACTTCTTTTCTTTGTTCAGTGTGGAATTTGACATTTTTAAAATGTTTAAAAATACCTAAAATATAAGTATTTTAGAATTTACTTTTTTAAGTATGGGATAGCACTTTAAAATGTTATAAAAAATTGTAATCTCATATTTTCTCTTACTACTTTGTGTAGTAAGAGAAAATATGTTTTAAAATTAATGTGGTAGTTTTATGTTCATTTAATTTAGAAGTGCTTGAAAATTTAATAAAATACAGAATGGAAAACTAAATTAACATTTTTTTTGCATCACACTATATTCCGCACACCACATGGTAGGCAGAGGGAATGTAATGTTATGTTACTCTTATTCTCCAATTTTTTCTGAATTCTGGATTGAATTCCGTGTTCAGTGGCGGAACTTAACGCCGCGCTTTGCCTCGACACCAGAGCGAAGAAATGGAAATATAAATTTAAGTAAATATTTCATCTCCTCGAGTGGGCATCGAACTCACAACCAGTCGGTTTTACAGTCACACTTTGTGCCGCTGCGTTACGACTGGTAGCATAAACAATTGAATTACAGGCACACATATTGTTACTTTTTTATTCAACTTCACGCTGTATCCTGCATATAGCAGAGTAGGCAAAGGGAACCTAGTGTTAAGTCACTCCGTTTCCCACTTTCCGTCGAATTTTGAATATCGTTACTTACTTTTATTCCAAACGCCCGCAGGCTAGCCAGCTGATGCCGGGCTGCTACCTGCCGCCGCTGTACGTGGGCGTGGAGTGCTCGCTGCTCAACAACGTCAGCATGTGCGAGAGGTTCATGGCGCGCGCCGCGGTCTTACATACCTCTGATAAGGTAATGTTTGTTGGTATAATTAATTGTTGGTTTTGTGTATAATTAATATTTTACGTGTATGCTGGGCTTAGTGTATTCGAGCTTAAATTTATTGGTGGCGCAGTTTCATTCAATTTATTTCAATACGGAATTCATAAAAATACTGGAGATTCTCCAGAAAATTGGGAACGGAGTGTTTTTGGAGGGCTAACACACATAAACACACACGCACACCAACTAACCCTCCTGTCCTCTCCCGCAGGCGGGCGAGGCGGAGGCGGGCGCGGGGGACGAGGGCGGCTGGGAGCGCATCGACACGTCGTCGCCGCACGTGGCGCACGAGGCGGGCGCGGCGGCGTTCGCGGCGGGGCACCCGGCCGCCGCGCACGCGCTGTGGCGGCGCGCGCTGACCGCCGCCGGCCCGCCCGACCAGGTATACACATAAAAGAATATCAATTTTCGGAGGTGCACCATAGTGACGCGACAAAGTTGGATTCTCGAACCTCTATTCAGCAAGCATAATCGTAAATGTTAAAGTACAAAACAAAAGTGTGTATATTAGCACAAAGGGTGCTGAAAATTTGTAGCAAGTGCGCTAGCATATGTCCACACTTGTTATTTGGTTTCATATTACATATATTTTACAAATTTATGTACGCACTTTTGATATATTACGGTAGAGAATGATTATACTTAGTTGAAATCCGTCGCGTTTAACTTAGCAATAAATAAATAATTGTAAACTATTTATATGATAATAAATACAGAACAACAGTAGACGTATACAATAAGACTGTTATGGGGTAGCGGCAAAGTGTCTGACTATAACCGTGGCTGTTGTGGGTCCGATTTTTACTTGAAGGAACAAAATATTTTCTTTTCCTCGTCCTGGTAACCCGATAAACTGCATCGTAGAATTTACTACAAACACGCAATATATCAAATTTTGGTATAAAAGCGGCTTAACACTTGATCTTCCCTGCTCATATATAGAAGATAAAAATAAAATAGTATTTTCGCTTTCGCCCGTAACATAAAGTATTAACGTACAGCTGCACCCGCGCTGGGCGGCCACGCTGGACGCGCTGGGGCACGCGAGCCGCGCGCTGGGGCGGCCGGCGGAGGCGCTGGGCTGGCACGCGCGCGCGCTGGCGCTGCGGCCCGCGCGCGCCGCCTCGCTGGCCGCGCGCGGCCTCTGCCTGGCGCTGCTGGCGCGCGAGGCCGAGGCGGCCGACGCGCTGCACGCCGCCCTGGCGCGCGACCCCGACCACGTGGTGGCGCTCGCGCTGCTCGACGCCATCGTGGACCGCCTGGACGCGGCGCTCACAGGTACTGTGAGTAGTGAACACGCAAAACACGCGCGCCGCCTCGCTGGCCGCGCGCGGCCTCTGCCTGGCGCTGCTGGCGCGCGAGGCCGAGGCGGCCGACGCGCTGCACGCCGCCCTGGCGCGCGACCCCGACCACGTGGTGGCGCTCGCGCTGCTCGACGCCATCGTGGACCGCCTGGACGCGGCGCTCACGGGTACTTTCTACGCTTTTATGTATGTGGGTCACGTGATGGTAAGTGACCGCCGCTGTCCATAACCCTGTGCAACACCAAAGGAGCTACAAGTGCGTTGCCGGTCTTTAAGGTGGAGATAGACGCGATTTTTGAAGACATCCAGGCCGTATCGACCTGAAAACACTGCCGCAGGTAGGCCAATCCACAGATGCATGGCGCATGACAGGAATTTCCTACAAAACCGCTCAGTATAATAAATATTGGAGTGCATCGTATCCAGGTGGTGTAGGTGATATTTTAGTGTGTGATATATTATGAGGTAGGTAACAGATCAAACAGTTCTTCAGAATACTCCCCATGACAAATACGGTTGAGAACGCACAGCGAGGAGACGTCTCTACGCAAGGCCAAAACGTCAAGACTTTTACAGATCATTAGATCCCCAATGATTCGAACGACTCTACGTTGCAAACAATCCCAGAGATTGTCTTAAAGTGCCCCTATCATATTCTAAGAAAGGGTTGGGGCTGGACGTCGGGCTCGGCCTAATGCGAAACGCCAATACAATTATTACTTACCTTTTACTTGGTACAGTGGTGTAAGAATCCCGTTCCCCACACTCTACCTAATATTTGAGACAGTGTGGGTGAAGAAATATAATGCCGCGCTATGTCTTGTTACTAGAATAAGGGGAAACGATAATAATTAATTCCCCAAATGGAAATCGATCGATAAAAAACCATACCACTCTTCATTGAGACCGATCGTGACTGTAAACAAAACAGGTTGAAGGTTCGATTCCCATTAGAGGAAATATTAAATATTTTCATTTCCTAGCTAGTTCCGTCACTAACACATAATGCCCCCATAACTCTGCGGAAAATAGGGAACGGAAGTGTCTTAATGAGATACTCTGTATCTTAACATTATTATTCCCAGGTTCCCTTTGTCTACCAAGCTATGTGCGTAATACAGCGTGAAGTTAAAAAAAATCATACAGAATATAATTTTAATGTCTGTGTTTCTCTAAATTTTTGTTTTTATTTACAGAAGAGGAAATCCCCCAGTTCCCGTTCCCGGCGGTGGACATATCGTTACCGCCGCCCGCCTCCACCCCCGCGCCCTCCACTCCCGCCAGAGACCTAACCAACATGTCCGACATGAGCATGAGCTTCGATTGAATATCCGAGAAATATACGTTTATATATACTGTTTACTTGTTTTATTTTTAATATCTTTTGGTTGTGAATACAATAAAGTGGAGGTTGGAGTACCTTAACAGCAGGCTTTGTCTGTTCACCCTTCAATCACTCCTGTGATAGACCTAAATATGTTAACTGTATATTTAAGAAAATGTAAAGAATATACCATAATAAACGTGTGTGTGTATGATCATTATAAAAAAAAATAAAACAGCTTTACGCTGTATTCCGCGCACAGCAGGGTAGGCAGAAGGAACCTAGTGTTAAGATACTCCGTTCCCTACTTTTTGGAAGCATTGCATTAATTCTGGAGGCATTGCGTGATGAGTGGCAGAACTTAACGCCGCGTTTAACCTCGATACCAGAGCGACGAAATGAAAATATAAATTTAAGTAAATATTTCATCTCCTCGAGTGGGGATCGAACCCACAACCAGTCGGTTTTACAGTCACACTTCGTGCCGCTGCGCCACGACTGGCCTCAATGAATGATGATTATATAATAAAAAAAAATGACAATATCTGTGTTTAATGTTTATATTCATCATTGCCCTCAATAGATCGTCTCTATTTTTTATATTTGTTCTGTATTTTGATATATTTGTACACGCGATAACTACGAAACTACTGGACGGATTGGAATAAAATAAAATTTTTGGTGTATAATTATAACACGTAATTACGTCTGAACAATACAGAATCATCTGATATTTCCACCATATTTAAATTAAGCATCTAAATGTTATATTGTATTTTCAAAAGTCAACTGAGTTCTCAGTCAACTGCCTCTCTTACCACTCATTCTTACTTTAGAAATCTTTCTTGTTATTTACCTATTCATCACTCATTCTCTCGTGTTCAAATTACCTGAGCACCTTCTTCATTCTCGCTAGTACTATTCAGTGTATAATTTGTTTGGATTTATTCATGTCATTTGGTTGGAGCTCATGCATTTTCTACGAAGAGATCGTATCTCTACAGCATTCATTCCTTAATTTTTCTGAAACACTTTCTGTATGTACGTATACACACAACTATTCTGACGTTTCGCCGTCCCATCAATGCAGCTAAGGCTCCGTTGCCTGTTACCGGCAGCAATACGCCGAACGACATGCATTTCCAAATATCTTTCCATTTACGCTGATCTTGCATTTCATCACTTTATTTATTTCTATTCTTTCTTTATTTTTTTATATCTTTACCTTAGTTCCTACAATTAACCAACAACTTAATCAATCGCATTAACTGAAAAGTCGACATTAACTCGCCTCATGAGCAAAATTAATTATCATTTTTCCTAAATAGTCTGATAAAATGAATGGATAAGATCGTTCTTCCATGGTCAATATTTAAAAGTTAATATTTTTGTCCTTTGTGTGTCAACTAGTGGATGAGACAGGTCCACGCTGTCGGGTGTACAGTGTGAAATATATGTTTATATAGAGTATGAGGTTACGCTTACAAGATTATAGGATAGATCCTTAAAAATATGTATCTATAATATTTTCCTCAAAAAGCTTTACCGGTAGTACCCAAACTCAGTACAGACTGGCGTTTGATACCGGTCAGTGTTTTTCAAGATACATACTATGCTAAATCTGTTAAACTCATTATGTTTGATTAATAGTATTAATAATATCCAAGTTTATTAGCAAAAATTAAAAATCAAAAATTAAATCAGCTTCACCCTGTAGTAGAGGGAACCTAATGTTAAGACCCTCCGTTTTCCCCTTACACTTCTGTAAAGTACAAATATCAAAAAAATTGTAAAATATTTATTAGACTCGATATGCGATTTAATTTTATTCTCAATGACCATTATTACACTAGTGACAAAAATTTTTACTATACTTTTTATAACATTTTTTCGATACCTCTAAATGCCGAGATTATCATTTTCCCAGTTTAAAGCAAACAATCAATTTTATTGTTTGTCACATTTTATAAAAGTTAATATGATAAAAATAAAAAATACCCAAAATATACAATGTATGTAAAGAGAGAATGAATAAAACGAATTCCATATATTGAATATAATTTATTCGTAGCAGTATATTAAGTACTGTACACTAAAAATCAATTACTATAACAGCATACAATTAGCATTTCTTCTAAAATTACATAAAAATCCTTTAATATACATTTTTGAGCGATTAAAACGTTTTTAAAAATTGTTAACAGCGAATATCGCCTAAAACTAATAGGCATTAAAATCTTTTAAAATCTATATTTAGGCACATCACTAGTTTACGGTTGGCCGTTATACATTTAATAATCGCATAATTCCATTAGCGAAACTAAACATAAAAAAACAAAGTCGAGCAAAATCAAGTTGCCAGTAACATTAACAAAAAAAAAAACAATATTAAAATATAATCAATTAGAATCAATAATAATCAAAAAAGGCTGACGAAACGCCTAACTTAATAGCGGCTCGACAACGATGCGAGGGCTTTATACAGATATGGTCAAAGGAACGTCTCTAGGCAAATAAATATGTGAATCATAAAAGAAAATACAGCAATATCTATTTTTTTTTTAAAGTAAACCAATAAAATTTGCGGTTATAGATCCATAATATTTGTTAGAAACAAGAATTATTTCAAAAAAGATGTTTGATTTTATGTACTAACCAATCTGAATCAAGATTTAGTTGTATTTGCTTCTATGCGATTCACATGACCAAGTAGCAAGTTGACATTTTATAAAAAAAACATAATAAAAAGCCAAAATAATTAAATATAAATACTATTTAAAATTGTTAATTTAAAATTTAAAAAAGTCAAATGTGGTCAACTTAATTGTAATTTAGGCGTTATTTTAAATTGTTAGGTTGGATGGTGTTGTGGGGTCCGGTGGGTTAATGCCAGTCAGTGTCGCCTTCGGCGCCGCCGTTGCCGGGGGGCGCGGGGGATGTAGGGGGAACTGTGGAAGATAAAAATTATGAGCTGTTGAAGTAATAATATATATATAATTATCTTACTGTATTAACATTTTGGAGATTTATAATTAAAGTTGATTAAAAAGAGTCTTATAAAAAAGGAAAATAGTAATGTTATCATTACAGATTTGATCGTTGATAGAAAAGGATTCTTTATTATTTTAATTAATAATATCTTTTGAGGCCATTCGTTGCGCAGGGGCATAAGCGTGCGCGACTGTAAACGAGACAGGTTGTGGGTTCGATACCAAATGGGTAACGAGAAAAAGCGCGATGTCGAGTTCTGTCATTCGCAATGTTTCCAGAACCAGAGTTCTAGTGCCAAAATTAATAATTTGAAATTAAAATTTTGGCTTTATGGCAAATTATTAATTTTGGCTAGATCTATCCCGCTGTGTACCGGAATAAAGCTTGAAGCCAAATACAAAAATATATTTACCATCTCCTCCATTATGCGGCAGCGCAGGGCCGTCGTCGGGCGCGCGCTGTGCG
Source organism: Heliconius erato x Heliconius himera (assembly GCA_013421005.1). Classification (NCBI taxonomy): domain Eukaryota; kingdom Metazoa; phylum Arthropoda; class Insecta; order Lepidoptera; family Nymphalidae; genus Heliconius; species Heliconius erato x Heliconius himera. The sequence goes on along the minus strand of JAATLQ010037621.1, from coordinate 44,102 downwards.
CTCTTGGAGTTGCGCATCAGAGGCTTGTGCTTCTCCGTGGAGTGCTGCCACGCCCAGCACGAGCGGCAGAAATATCTGTCGGAATAATACAGTTTCTCGAGTATAGGCTGCATTACAGTGGCTGTGAACCAAGTTATTAATTTAAACGAGTTTCACAAACATCAGTATGTCATAAGGCAATACATTACTTTATGACGGAATATAATATAATTTATTTATTTTTATTTTAAAAATATAAGTAGAAAGGTCCCATTCCTTTAAGAAATGTTAGAAAAATAAGATAAAAATAATAATTAATTTGTAAAAATAGCATACCTAAAACAGATCGGTTCCCGGCAGAAGTAAGGGCCCTGTTGCAAGTTGCACACTGAGCACATAGAGTCTTCCAAGTACGGATCCACTTGAACCTGCAACAAGAAAATTAATAATGAATACACGTTCTATTAGTAGTAGGAAAGCACTCAAACCATAACTAAATAGCCTGAAGTTGTTAAATCAGCTACACGTTACATATCCCGCATTAGCAGGGTAACCTGGGAACCTAATGTCAATACATTCCATTCCTATTAAGACACTTCCGTTCTCATTTTCCGCAGAGTTAGAGACATTGCGTGTTGGTGGTTGGGTGGCGAAACTCAACACCGCGCTTCGCCTCGTACCCAGAGCGAGGAAACTAAGATACTAACCACGACCGGACTCGCATCATTATTTGTTGAATATAAATAAATTATCATCCAATATTTACCTTCTTAGTGAACTTGTCAGTGCGTATCTCGACGTAGGCGGCCGATATCGCGCGCACGTAAGAGCGCACGTTGTTGAATGTGACGCGCCCGGAACCGATTGGGTACTTGTTCTTGTCCGTGTCTATACCTGGATAATTGGTGAAATTATTTTAAACATTTGTTTAAATTTATATTTCCATTTCTTCGTTCTGGTGCCGAGGCGAAGCGCGGTGTAGAGTTAACGCCGCTCAACACTCGATCCTTTTAAAATTCCGTGGTAAGTGAGGAATGAAGTTTTTTAACACTAGGTTCCTTCTGCCTACCGTGTTGTGTGCGGGATACAGTGTGAAGTCGATTTAATTTGACGTATTTTAAGATATTTCGAAGGAAAGGGTCATTTTCATGAAGTGTCGACATTTTGCCGATTGCATTGTGATGCTGGGACTTTTTGTAAGTTTGAATTATATTTGTAAAGAGTTAAATTGTACAGTGCCATTTTGCTCAGAAATATTTAGAGATTTAAGGTTACTCATAAAATATATATTATATAATATATCTTTTAATGGGATATACTTGTATCCTCAAATCCTCACCAGCGTAGACGACTCCGCTGAACAGGTCGTTCATGATGGTGGCGAGCGCGCCGGCCGACAGCATGCCGTGCAGCGCGCCCACGAACACCGTGCGCGCCGGCTCCAGGCGCACGGACGCGCCGGCCCCGCCCGGGGACACCCAGTTCGAGTCCGACACCGCCCACGGGATCACTTGTACCTACGGACGTATCCACTCTTGTTCATGTTGTTTCTAAACGAGTTATTGATTTACACAGTTTGGTGTACTATCTGTAATATTCCGCATAATAACGACCCCGATGACAGTAAACAGAACATGTAAACGGTAACGACTTAAGTTATACAAATAATATTAAATTTAAAATCGACTGCAAAGCCTTGTTAGCCTGACGTCTCCTGATATGGGTAATCAAACGTATTCCTAGACGGCACATACCTCCTTGCTGCGCATGTTGCGCGACGCGACGCGGTAGTACCAGTCGGCGCCGTCCCTCCTCGAGGCCGCCAGCAGCGCGCGCACGCGACGCTCGCTCTCCAGCGTGACGTAGGCGTACCCGCGCGGGGATGCCCCTCCGCCGCCGCGCCCCGGCCACTCCACCCTGGTACAGATGGACTTCTTAGAACTCTTTGGTACAATCTATGTTCGTTTTAGGTAGTAAAATTGTGGTGGTCATGGCTTGGTGTCAACTTCTGCCACTCCAAACAATACCTCCAGAAAGAGGGGAACGGAGTATCGCAACTGCTGTTTGCGGGATACGGCCTGAATCTGATTTCAATTTATCTAACAAAACTTAGTAGAAATTTCCTATAAAACTATTTCTAAAGTATGTACCTCACAGGTTGGAAATGCTTTAGCGCGTTCATGAGGGCCTGCTCGGTGATGTCCCACGGCAAGCCCCCGAGGAACACCTTGGGCGAGAACCCGCTGCTGGGGTCCAAGCAGCGCGCCGGCAGCGCGCCGCTCCAGCGCAGCGCGTCCGAGCTGCGGGAGGGGACTGCGCCACCTAACATTAAACCATTATAATTTAAACGACATTCGATTTATAAATTACCACTAACATGGTATGACTCATTAGTTTTAGATAATAATGATGCTCTATATAACATTGGACCCACGACTCAACATGGAGATTGGTATACTAACAAACTGTTTCCAAGTTTCTAAAATTATTTACAAGTATTAATATACGATTTTTTTATATCAAAATTACTAGACAGGTACCATATTACATTGTTTTACGAGCATAACGTACATAAGCAGATTTTTTTTCGATATTTACATAGAACCGATAGCAGGGGTGAGTGCTCTAATTTAATATAATTAGAATATTTCAATAGAGATACTTACAAAACGATGCTCGGCGCGGTAGTGCCCGATTGTCTTCGCTTCGATTTTGCGCTCGAGCCCCTTCAGGAGGCCAGGGCGATTCCACCTAATAAAACACATACATTATTTTCTTCTAATTAATATAACTTTACCGAAAATTATACTAACATAACCAAATGAGATGGCAATATACATTCTTTTAGCTTTGCGCGCAGTCCCGCATATTCCATAGTTAAATTAATCAGATATAAAACTCCACTTTTCCGTTCTTAACTTTAAACATTCTTCATTACCCCCAAGTCAAACTACGACTGAGGTTTTGGAAATCTTTCAAATCAGTCATCGATTTATAATAATAGATAATATTACAATAAATAAAGATATCTTACAGCCTCCAGTCCCTCGCAGCTGAGCCGCGTCTGGTAGACGCTGATGCGCGCGTTGTTCGCGGGAGGCATCGCCAGGGCCTTCTGAAACATTCAACTTACTGTACACATCACAATTTTAAGATCTTATCAGCTTGTGGCAGGGTTGAAAAAGATAAGCCTAGTATTTTTGTTACTTCCGCCACTGAAGTCATTTTGTATTAAATGGAGGGAATCGGCGCCGCGCTTTGTCTAGACACCAGAAAGAAGAAACGAAAATATTATATAATTTCCATTTCATCTAGTGCAAATCGAACCCACAACTCTTCGCGTTTGCAGACGCTCGCTTGTGCCCCTCCGCCACAACGGACTCTATTACATTATGTACAATATGTTATAAATGTGAATATTGTATGAACATTTTATCATGTATTTTATAAAAAAAACATAATATAAAACCGTAATGTATATTTAATTTTCATTTTAGCAATGGATGTTTCTATACGTATAATAAGTAAAGTTAATTATGTAAAATCTATTGACCCATAGGTAACGACTCTTCCAGCCAAACCATGGACTATGGATATAATCTCAAGAAATTTGAAAATTCCTCTAGTGTGATTTAATCTTGGATTCTAAATAGCGATAGAAAAAAGTAGACTTACTAAGGAAGCCACAAGGTCGGTTATGCCCTGGCCGGAGTTGTCCCAGCCGCCGCCCGGCCTCGCGCTCTCGCTGTAACAAAAATTCTTTAATCACTTCAGGTACTTTAAAGTACTCGAGGAGTCCGCGTTTAATTGTTTGTGCATCGATTTGAAGGTTCACGTTAATTATTTATTCAAGATATCAAAGGAAACTATACAATACTATGGGAGACTAGACTAGTATTAATATATTTTCATTTCAAATAAAGTAATGTTAGATATTTGATATAAGATTTCTTCCAGACAACTTGCGAAAGTGAGTGGAAGTGTAGAGCTTTTTTTAAAAATTTCACGCTGTATTCCGCGCACAGCACGGGGGAGACGACCTAGTGTTGAGATACTATTCTCCATTTAGATACTTCCGTCCTCCACTTTTCTCCGAATTCTTAAGTGGCGGAACTCAACGACGCAAGCATAATATAACATGCAGTATGAAAATCACGCGTAAATAATAATTAAATTCAGTTAATGTTAATTGGTAATTAAATTAATATCTATAGTCCTGTCTACATAACATTACAAACCTGTAGCTTGCGTAAGCAGTTGGGTGACGCGGCGGGAAACATGTAGATGGAACCAGCGAGCGTGGGGTCTGTCCTGCCTCAGGGCTGCTGGGAGTCTCCCATCGCCACTCATCACCACCCACCTGTAAAAAATAATTTACCACCATGCCTAAAAATATTAAAAAATAATACGATATTATGTTTATTGTAGGCTGAACTTTATCAAGTAACAAAAATGATTTTAGTATTTGTAGAAAATTAGGTTATACACTAAAACTATTCTTAAGCGATGTGATATATTATGGTAATACAGCTCGTCTAGACCGACGGCACACACTACAATAGCGGAAAATCACGATTCCCAAATAACTTAGCGTATTCAAATGTTACTAGCCGTAATCATTGAAGTAAATCCTTCATAAAAGAATACCATACAAGAATACCAATTAATTTTACAAATTTAATATAGTTGTGGGTTCGATCCCCACTCGAGGAGATGAAATATTTACTTAAATTTATATTTCCATTTCTTCGCTCTGGTCGAGGTTAAGGTTAAGCGCGGCGTTGAGTTCTGCCACTCAACATGCAATGCCTCCAGAATTCGGTATAAAGTGGGGAACGGAGTGTCTTAACACTAGGTTCCCTCTGCCTACCCTGCTGTATGCGTGATACAGCGTGAAGCTAACTTAATTTATAATAATTATTAACATTGTTTCACTGTAAATAAAAAAAAGCAACTTTTAGAGTCCCGATTGAACTGAAACTCTGGCATGAACCTTCACAAATAATATTAAATTGGCTGCTCCTGCCAATAGCCTCCGCGGCAGACGCCTGCCAAATAAGAGATACAAAAGTTGCAAGTTTACAAGGAGACCCGGTTAAGAGCTGGCACAGCCGTCGATGGATTGTTTACTCGAAGAGAAGCGATCAACGCGTTTAACGGGTACTCCACTCTGAATATCTGGTTGGCATCGCGTCAATAAGGAAATTGAAAGTTGTCAATAGAAGAAATAGAGCGATTTCCGCTAAATTTGTGTTCGATTTAACTAATTTATCTTAAATGTGTCGGTTGGCAATGATTTTGAGGTCGGTCGTGGCTAAACGCGACAGGTGGGGTTCAATTCTCACTCTAAGAAATACAATATTAAATATTTGGATATTCTCGTTCTCGTAACGAGTTCTGTTCCGCCACTAAGCATGCAATGCCTCCAGAATTCGGTGGAAAGTGGGGAATGAAAGTATCTTAACACTACATTCTTAGGTTCCCTCGGCCTACCCGCCCATATACAATATACAGCGAGAAGCTAAAAAAAACAAATTTCTAGAAGAAGAAGAATTAAAAAGTACAAGCACATAGGAAACTTGAAGTTACGATAAAGATTTAGGCTTAGGTCAGTCAGGATTAGGTCACAGGTTCATCTCCCCTAGTAACAGGTAGTCCCCGTCGGGATGAGTTATTAGTAGCGTCTAGTAATGGAGAAAATCTAAACCCTCCAACATTAGAACAACGTATACAATATTTATGCGCGAACAGATATATTAGGGGGCTAGAGGTTGTTGCGGACACTAATTTAAAAGGTCGAACATTTATTTTGAAAATTTATTTGTACTGTATTGTATTTATTTTAACAATGGTTTATTGTTGATTTATTCTGTTAAAAAATTATTTATTTTTCATTACATTATTTTTTTTTATTTAAACAGTTAACAGTTAAAATTAAATGTTACGTTTTTTATCCTGCATGTAGGAGAGGAGGTAGAGGGAACCTGGGAACGTAGTATAAAGACACCGTTTTCCGTTAACACTTTTATTCACTGTCCGTCGAATTCTAGAGGCATTGCATGTAGAGTGGCGGAAATTGATGCAAACGCTTTGCCTCTAAGTTAAAATGTTTATAGGACGTGTATAGGAAGTAGGAAACGTACCCACAACCGTCGCATTCACAGCCGCATGCTTGCGCCCCTGCGCCCTAACGGCCTCAAGCACTAAATAGTAATAGACATTTATAGCAAAAAACAATTCCTATATTTAAGTGGAGAACAGTGATTTTAACCATGTGACTAATCTATTCCTGGTTAAAATTACAAAAGAAAAGAAATAATATTTTCACGAATAGAAAAAATACATTTCCATTTTAACAGTACCAAGTACCAAGTACCAGCTTCAAATACTTCCACTACAACACCGATAGATAGTTGAACCGGAAACTTAATTTTACACGAGACATACCTAAATCGAATATCAAAATCAATCGAACTTAGAAATAGCGAGCATGTTGTAGCGTTAAATTAGGTCGTAAGAGTAATTAGGAAGCTACCTGCGCGCCGGGACACCGTTCACGTACCGGAAGTGACGTATTTACATATATTTGCCTTGAAATTGCCATCAAATTTCGATATTCTATGTAAAAATATTAAAAAATTGCTCAAAATCTCCACGAAAAGAAGATTAATACTTCCCAATGAAACGACCTAGGTACACGAGTAACACTAAAATCGATTTAAGTTGCTGAATCATCTCTTATTCTATTCCGTAATATACTCTACATTTCGAATTTGTGTTACGAGAATAATCAATCCATTCTTAAATAGGATAGCGGTTAAAGAATAAATTTAGGTCAGATTAGTTTTGTATAGATTCGGATAAGTTTAAATATACTACGACTATATAGAAAATAGTAATTTATACGAGAAAAATATTAAAATATTGAATAATGTTTAAATATTCGGCGGAAAGAGGGTAACGGAGTGTCTTAACACTATAGACTTCCTCTACCTACCCTGTTACATGCGGATACAGCGTGAAGCTATGATATTCAGCCAACTATTACTAAGAAAACGCCATTTAAGAGCATTTATAGATATAAAATTGGCGCCATTATGGAGTACGTACGATAAATCATGCGACCGTTTTGATCGGGAAGGCTATTAAAAGAGATTGTATTACTGCACTTAAAGGACGGGAACTTGGCAATTTTAAGATGCAAGCGGGATTTAACGCTTTGGAAGATTTGTCGAAATGTCGCGGCAGAGAGACTGGAGGCAATTATAATAGTCTTCCATTTGTTATACGAAACAGGCACACGCTGTAGCTTGTATGATCTATATTACGATTTCAGATATTTTTTAATATTTTTCCTAGACTTAATATATTTTTGATGAATCACTTTGGTTTCGGAAAATCCGAGTTTCGGTTGAAACCATTACACAGAAACTGTATTAGCGCTATATTTCAAATAAAATGAATATTCATGGCTATAATTTTTAAAGTTGGCAAAGAAACTAAATCTGCAAAATAAATAAGTTTTGAATTTGGAGTAAAACCTAGACTGGGAATTTATCGATTTTAAGGAAACACATCCTTTCTCTGAATTTTTCGTGAAATTCTGAATTACTTTTAAAGATTAAAAATATAAAAGAAAACATTAGCTAAAATGCAGTAAAGTTTAAATGCAAGCTATAAGCAAGATTAAGAAATCCAGGATCCAGGGCTGATACAAGCGGGTTGGTCGCGGCTGCATTATTTGGCACGGCGCGCCCATTAATAGGGTAGCTGGCAGCCGTCTCTCGAACATTAACTGCCATCAAAACGGATGTCGTACGGACATTATGAACGGACAATAAAACTGTCGAGTGCTTTGTGCTCAAATATCGAGCCTTGAGGCTTTCAAGTGCATTCAGAAGACGATTGTATGATGCACTAAGCATGGGTTGCAAATTTTTTTTCATATATGTAATTACCCTACTGTTGAAAATTAAGAAATCTTATAAGATCAATTTAAGAGAAACAAAATAGCATTTAACTGTAATAATAACAAATTGCAACTAATATATTAGAATATCAACCGGTAAATTAAGTCGCTACAATTAAGAAACCAGTCTTTAAAATTTCTGGCGCCCAACGTGGGTCCCGGTCACTGAATTACATTAATTATAAAAACATAATACTAAAAACAATTTGAAAACTCAAACCTACCCCATTATGAAACTACTTAAAAAGTTCGACATTACGGAACGATATGTCTGTTGCAATCGTAGAGCCATTTTAGATACACATCTCGCAATGACTAGACGGTATTATTGCCCACGTAATGGGATATTAAAGAACTTCTGATGTAAATATCAGACTAACAACAATAGCTATGAAGTTAGTAAAGAGTTAAGTAAGATAATAAGAAATCACTCACATTTGTCCTGGTTGTTTTCGGCGTGGCAGCTTCACCGAATTGCGATGTATCAAATCCCAAAAACTCGGCCAGCGAGCGACGGTTCTCGCGCGAACCGCCGCCACCGCGGTTGTTATCCTAAACAGCCAATTAATATTATGAAACCTTATATGAATATAAACTAGCGTGCATAAAAGTAAAGAAAATCTATATAAAAGGATCTGAAATAAGTAAAAAATAGAAGGTATGACAATTTAAAGTTGCCGAGGGTAGTTGTAACAAAAAAAATCAAATTATAACCGCCAATTGAAAATGAATCGTTGAATGTAGATGCTGCTTTAAAGCACAATTCAAAGGCTTAAAAAATTCAAAAGTAAAATAAAAAAACTCACCTGATGTAAAAGCGGCATAAGTGCCGCCAAAAAGTTTTATAAAGTTTTCGATGCAACTCTGGCAGATATTGTCCCAGACTTCTTGTCAGTTCGGCAGCCCAACGTCAACTGATGGCGGCAATGCGCGCGGCGACGCACGAAGTCGAGACTGACCCCACCACCCCCTGCTACGTTGTGGGGATTCCGCCACTTGCTGCTAAGCCACGCCCCTTTCATCAACTTTTACATATATTTTTAAATCAAATTAAAATTTAGTACGTTTTTGGTTAATTTCATTATTGTATTTTTTGTATCTTTAAATTTAAAGAAATATACAATTAAATTTTAGACGTAAAACAAAAATAGTATTTTATTTCCTTTTAAATTAATGCTGACAATGAAAATTTATCGCAATAGTCTTAAATCAAAATTACAACTTAAAATGATATTCTTTTATTATATAATATTTTATTAAATAAATAAAGATAGAGAATAATTTTAATTAATGAAGCAATAAACATAAAGAATAAAAAAATATATAAGTTCTTTTTTTAAATTTGTGACAAAAGTTTGTTAGTTAGCATTCAATTTCCGGTGAATTTAATGAAATGAAAAAATAGAGTTAACATGAACTCTATTATTATTATATTAAAATAAAATAATTGAATATAAGGTAAATAAAACATTTATTTTATTTCTTAAATATATTGTAAAAGAAATAAGTTATTATATCATTTTTTGATATGATGATACAAAGTATCAATCAAGTATTCACACAAGTCATAGACTTTATATTTAAATCAAATCAAAAATAAATAAGTTATAAAAAACTAAATAGGTATTCGTAGAATATATTTTAATAAGACTGTAATGCTTAGTAATGAAAATACATGTTTTAGGCTTATTTCAATTTATTTACAAAATATACAAATTCAATTCATTCAGGACAAAAAAATACATGTTAAAAATATTAAATATGCCATCGTGGCATATTATTTTGCTGTATATGGGATTGTTATAGGTTTGATCCACTATAGGAGGGTTAATTATTTTTATGACAGGTTTATTCCTCCGATATAACAATATAAATGAACATTTTTACGTTTCGTTAGAAAATGTACTGAAATGTAGAGACCAGAGCAACCTAAATCCTAAGCCTTGTTATTAAATATTCTTTGACGAAATCTAAAGTGTAATTTGTCTAAATAGATAAAAGTAATTCTTATTTTTTAAAAAAATTGTCACATAAAATGAGTCCACAGTCGGGATTATTTAAAAATTAAATAGATTTCCTATTAGGTTTTATTTTTTTTTAAAGATAAAGTAAGACGTTACAATGTTGGCGTCCAACGTGGGACACAGAACAAGATATCTTAGTCATGTCTTCAAAAAAATATAGTTTGTTTCAATTAACGAACAGTCACACTGTTGTAATAATTATTTTAAAGTGTAAATTATTTTAAAATAATACAATATCAGGTATATTACCAGAAACCGACGATGAAGTTAGGTGGATAAATCTACTACTAGTTTAAGAATGAGGGCAAAATCCTCTTGTTTAGTTACTGTCATATAATAAATAATCTATAGTGCAGCGTTAAGTTCAGCCACCTAGCACGCAAAGTCTCGAAATCGAGAGGAAAATAAATAATTACTTAAATATTATTTTAATCTGTTACATGCGTGAAGCAATAAAAAGAGTCTTAATTTCTTATAACCTTTTAATAATAATAAGCTTTTAACATTAGTTTATTCCTGTAAACCAAACATAGGTGTCAGTATAGTGCCGGGCTGGTGTCGCGGCAGGCAGCCTCGCTCATCCGCGTAGATGTATGGAAAGCGGAGTATCCAGTACGCGGAGGCAGAGAGTTTGATCGGCGGTTCTCCTACCGGTTGCGGGATGAAGATTGGACCGCCTGGTATTGGTTGTACCTGCAATTTTACACTAATTTAGTTTTGTAGCTTTTTAAAATGTCATTGTAAACGAAACGCTGTGGTAAATTCCGCCACGCCACACGCAATGACTCAAAAATTGGGAAAGTGAGAAAACGATAGTATTTAATTTTAGGTGCCTTTAGCCTACTCTATTATTCGGCAGTTTGGGATAAGCGGTAGAAAGGAGAACGTAAAAAAAGGAATATGGTCAAACATTGTAACATGTTTCATATTTTAACCCAAGGGGCAAAACGGGACCATATTGTTAATATCTACTAATGCCCGTCCGTCTGTCGCCACTGTATCTCATAAAAGGTGATAGTATTTCAGTTGTCGCTATAACAACAGTACTAAAAAAATAGAATTATTTAAATATTTATGTGGGTTTCCATAAGAAATACAAAATGATACAACTTACACTTGGCCGATTTTTAAGCTTTTCTCATAATAATTCCTGCTTGATATTATATTTTACATCAGTGATTCTCAACCTTTTTTTTGTTGCGGCACATATTTAACAACAAAAAAAAAGGCACACAAAGAAAAAGATAAAAAATATTTACTTACTACAACACACTGCATAAATAGTTTATGACAAAAATTTTAAATATACGAAATAATAAAGTATATAATAATTTTAAACTTTATTAATATATACTAGAGACCGGTCGTGGCGCAGCGGCACGAGGTGTGACTGCAAAACCGACTGGTTGTGGGACTCGAAGAGATGAAATATTTACTTAAATTTATATTTCCATTTCTTCGCTCTGGTGTCGAGGTTAAGCGCGGCGTTGGGTTCTGCCACTCAACACGCAATGCCTCCAGAATTCGGCAGAAAGTGGGGAACGGAGTGTCTTAACACTAGGTTCCCTCTGCCTACCCTGCTATGTGCAGGATACAGCGTGAAGCTAATTTAATTTTTTTTTTTAATATATACTACAATAATAACTAAACGTTTATTAAGGGATTAATTACAAGCTAATAATAAAAATATTTTTAATGCGAAATTTGAGCTTGATGTTTTTTGATTAACATTATTATATATTTGCAAAATTTGGCAGCACACTTTTGAAATTTGGCGACACACAAAAGTGCCGCGGCACAGTGGTTGAGAATCACTGCTTTACATTATAAAAAAAAATAATGTATATGCTTATTACATTAGTATTTTCAATTTACCTTAAAAAGATAATGTAACGTAAATTGAATATCGTGTATCCTTGAAACTGATTAAGTTTTATTTGAGAATATATTTAAAGAGTTTATTATTGAAAATTAAGAGTAAAAGAGGCACGTGTCACGACATGTGGTGGTGTGTCATGTTGTGGATTCAACCCTCATGCGGAAATAAAATATTTTCATTTCTTTGCTCTGGTGTCGAAGAAAAGCGAGGCGCTGAGTTCCACCACCCAACTCGCAATGCTTCTAGAATTCGGCGAAAGGTGGAAAGTAGAATGTCTTATCACTAGGTTCCCTCTGCTTACCATGCCACATGCAAGATTTCGCTATCATTCGCTACTCTACATTTTTGAACTATAAATCTCTTAATAATAGGCAACCGCGTCAAGCCCACTGACCTTGGGCTCGAGCGTGACGTGCACGGGCGCCTTGGGCGTGACGGCGTGCAGGCGCGCCAGGCGCGCGGGCGCGTGCGCGCGGCACACGCAGGGCGCCTGCGCGGGCATGGCGGCGGCGGCGAGGCGCGCGCCCGCGCCCGCCGCCGCGCCCTCGCGCGCCCACGCGCTCACGCTGCCGTTCACCACCGTGTCGGGCGACGACATCATGAACCTGCGATATACATAGTCGTATTATACTGTGCTAAAATTAGAACGCAATGAGCAGATCAGACACAGAGTGGCAGGTATTAGCGAGGAAGTCACAGTGAAAATTAAGAAGAACGTGCTCAGTTAATTGAATCACACACAGTATCAAAGAACGACTAACGGTGCCTTGGCTACATTGATGAGACGGCGAAACGTCAGCACAGCTGCGCGTTTGGCCATACACAATACAGTTTTGGTACTGACGCTGTTATACGGCAGCGAAACGTGGGCATTACAGAAGAAAAAAAAATAAAAACCGTGGAGATGCGATCTCTTCGTAACATATGCGGAGTCAACTTAGCTGATCGAATTCGCAATGAATAAATACACAGAATGACAGGTACTAGCGAGGATGTCATGGTCACAATGAAGAAGAATGTGCTCAGCTGGTTTGGGCACATCGAACGAATGAGTGATAAAAGAATGCCAAAAAAGATTTATAATGAAAAAGTAAGTGGTGAAAGACAGTATCAAACATACTGGAGGAAGGTCACGTAAACAGCTTGAGAACCCCCGGAGGGCATGAAGAGGTTGATGACAGTGGACGAGGCGAAAGAGGTATGTAGAGACCGTAACGTTGGTCGCTCCGTTCTCTCTGACTACCCCGCTAGGGATAAAGCGTAAAGCTAAGTAATTAAAAAATACGTAACAAAACAAAAAACATACCTATGTCCCCTCGGACATTCGTATTCGAAACCAATAAATATCTTCACAGTCAAATTATGTGTGGGCGTCTTTCTAGTTCTAGCTCTCCAGGCATCCATCCTTACAGCACAGTCCCAAGGTATCAAATAGTTTGTATGTGGCAGAAATCCTGGCTGCAGATGTTCCGGGAGTCCAGCACTATGGGAGTATAAGGAGGACGCCCCTAAGCAGAGTAGGGACCAACTTGGAAACGCTGGGAGGAGGGCAGCCGGACTGGCCGTGTGGAGCATTCCCGGTAAATATTCAGTCGTTGATGGCTGACGGCTTATTACTTTTTCTGGAATGTAGATTTTTTATCTAGTTAGCAATAAATAAGAAATCAATAAACAAGTTCGAACATAAAAAAAAATATACGTTTTTTCACCGGACGAGAAAAGAAAAAGTAGGTGAATACCTACTTTTTCTTTTCTCGTTTGTTAAAAGTGAATGATAAATAAATTGGAGATGTAAATCCTCAAGAACATTTCTGTTCTTGCTGATATAACAGGAATTGTGTCCACAGTGTTTTTTTTTACTGGTTGGTTACACATACAATATATTGGTTACATATACATTTATATATTTTATATATATTAGATAACATATAGATAGAGATTTAGTTATTACATAGTGCCTAATTTATAATTCACTTCTAATAAATCGAGCACGCTGCTACTACTACAAGATCGCTTGTGAAAAAGATGCATAAACTGGTTTAGTAGGAAGTAAGGAATGCCCCGCGCTTGACGGTCGATGCCTTAACTACATCTATATATGAACTCTCACATTAATGCATAGCTCAGCTTAGACCTCTCAAGCTGTATATTGTTCACTGTGTGTAAAATCAACACCACTTACTTATCACTGAAAAAAAGACATCATTTTTATAATAAAAATGTTTAAGCAACCATACCTGAAGCTGTTCCCTGTACAGTGACCACTTCTATGCCATCATCACTACACGCGGGTGGATCCTCCTCATCCTCCTCCCTGGCGAACCCTGGGGATAGCTCGTCTGGGGGGGTCCAGGGAGAACGAGACTGCGGGGAAGTTAAAGCTGCAGATTCTTCAGCAGGCTCCTTATTTTCGGACCCTTCTGGAGGTTCCTCTGTTGATCCCTTGACCGATGCTGCCCTGTAGTTAAACATTCAAAAAGTTTTGAACGTTTTTGTTAATTTACTTATAAGATTTCTTATTGATTAAGGTGTATGATGAGATATATATTGAATAGCTTAAAAATATTGTTTTAATTAATTTACATTTGGCGATCAAAGAAGTAAATCAAATTAAGCATATGAAAAAAATATTTACTTTGTGCAACTATTAACATATAGTGTAAAATAAAAACTCAAAACTATCTTACCTAAAGCTGGGCGTAGAAGGTTGAAACACTGGAAACTCGATAGCGAGTAAAGTAGCACACACACCACACTCGTCGGCCGCGTAACTATAGAAGCTGTAGTTAGCCTTCTTCACGGTGTAGGGGTCGTCGCGCGGGCACTTGGTGCGGCCGCAGTTGCACGCGCTTATGTAGCGCACGCCCGACGAGTGCTCCTTTGTGGAATCACTGTTAGTAAATACAATAAAATATGTACAATATTAAATCTATGTAGATTTTTGTTAGCTTAACCTTTAAAGTTGTAATATCGTTAATATATAAGCCATCATTGTCTTAGGTTAAGATTTATATGAATGAATGAATAAATGAATAAATAAATAAATAATATGTATATCTGTGACAAAACTGTAAAACATTGCTGTCAGTGTATATGTAAAATAAAATAAATGAAATAAAATGGTGAATGATGAAGTAAAATATATGAAATTTATATATCTTTTAATTGAAATAGAACCAAAAACAATGATTTTTAATTTTGTCGTCGGTTTTTCTATGCGTTTGTTAACGCTACTCGTAAACGTCTTGATCGATTTAAATGCTTAACATTTAGTGATAGTTTTATTTAAATTGATTCATAAAGAAAAACTTTATGTCAGTATAAATTATTCCATGCAACATTTGATGTTTGTGTAATAAAATTTAAAGTCTGTATGTATTAAAATATATTATTTATAGTCTGAAGATTTCAATTTCAAAATGATTAAAAAAAAAATTAAATTATTCAAAATTATTTCAAGAAAGGGTTGGGTTTTAATACCCATACATCCTGGTACAGATTTATTACATTATTTTTCAGCTTCATGTTTTTCGCCTCAACAATAGGTTTGATATAGGGAGCCTAGTATAACGCACTCTGTTTTTTACTCACAAAACAATTTTCGAAAAAATTACGTGTTCAATGGCGGAACTCAGCGCCGTGTCTCGTCTTATGATCAGAGCGAGGCAATGATAATAATTAATTCTCACTTTCTTTTCCTGTCAAATATTGCTCCACTGGAAAATCCTTCCCATTTCCCATCATCCCATTTGGGGGAGGCCTGATTCTAGAAGACGTACAAACGGCTGGTACTATGATGCATTATATTGAATTATGATGAGTGCCATATACAAAGAAGTAATGTATAATATGTGTGTGCGTACTGCTGCGGGTGTATGCAGGGGTGCGCGGTGAGCGAGGGCGCCTCGCACAGCTTGCGCGCGCGCCACACGGCCGCGCAGGCGCCCCGCAGGCGCGCGCGCGCCGCCGCCGCCAGCGGCCCGCGCGCCATCGCCTCCACCACGCCCAGCGAAACACTCACCTATACAAATTGGCTGGCTTTGTGTTATTTTTATATTATTTTATGTTCTACTTAAGCAAGGGGTTAAAATATTTAATTTGAAACATCTCTAAATTTAATATCTGTTCATATAAAAATCTATATACTGCTTCTTTAACTAATGATGATACCGTTAATTGTAGAAGCACTGACTTTTAGTCAATGAAAACACATAATACTTCATGTTGTATCACATACTATAGCTACATAATGTAGGCTACAAAGAGTGATACAAACAAAAAAAGTGTACAAAAACCTATTGTCTTATGTATAATTTTTCACGGTGGCGCAAGAGCGCAGGCGTGCGACCGTAAACGCAATAGATCATGGGTTCGATTCCCACTCAAAGAAAATTAAATATTACATATTATTTCCTCCTTCTAGTGGTAATATGTAAATAATGTGTAATATTTCATTTTCTGAATCTTTAATTTCATCTTTACCTGTACCTTTTAACCTTGTAGTATATATAGTACGTATTTATTATTTTTCATTTCATTAGAGGCAAATTACATGCAATACTTTATTACAATAAGATATATCGCCTCAAATATAAAGCTAATAATATTATAATAACTTTTCGTAAGTGTTTGAAATACCTTGTGTGCATGATGTTGACTGGAGTAATGTGGAGGCAAACCTTCAGCATAAGACGCTTGCGCTATCGGCAACACCTGAAAAATTAAACATACTTTTAAAAACGCAGCTCCTCGCTTTTTCTCGTATAGCGTATAGTTAGAGGGAACCAAGTGTTAAGACACTCCACAACTAAATTCATTTCTAAAACATTAGAGTACTTTTGTTTCCAAAACTGATCTTTACATGCTGACAGTAGTGATATTTTGAATTTGGTTTAAAAACAGTTTTTTTTTCAATGATAAATATTCTTAAGACAAAAAAAAAACAATCCTATTCCAGGGTTCAAAATCAAGTAATAATTAATTTCAAGTCACCTTTGCACATCTCGCCTGTGAGAACCTCACATCAGTAGCGAGGGCATCAAAAAGGGCATTGCCCTCGTCATTGTCAGTTTTGGGAGTTTCTTGTAAGTAAACAGGTGTTAGTGCTTGAGCGGCTGCACGCCACGCTGATGCACTCGGTAACTAAAAAAAGTATTATGTGTTTATCAGTATTTTTTTCTTATAATATCTTTTATTTTTTCACATGTAGTTGTAAACTTCATGCTAGTGTCAGGACACTTTCTTCTTCATGCACATGTTAGTAGTTGAGTTCTTCAACACTGCATTTTCGGTGTTTCACAAGAATGAGTGACACACCAAATTTGGGCCCAAAAACCGTCGGTTTTACCGTCAAATGTTGTGTCACTGCGCAACAGCTAGACCACTGTGTTTAATTTAATTTTATAATTTTCAAATATGTATAAATTTAAAATATGTTTAGTTAATATACCTAAAAGTACATTAAGATAATTCCATTTGATTTATTTATATAAAATAAATTTCTTATGTATGAAGATTTATTATTAACAAACAAGCACAGAAAAAAAATACCTCAAAGAATGAAGTGCTCATAGCATATTTTCCAACATTATCATCAAATCCTTCACCAAAGGCAAGATCTAAATGTCCTTGTAGAAACTGCCTAAAGGAACTCCTCTGGGATTTTGTCTCAGGTTCGATTCCAGTACAGAGATGCACTAGACCTCGTATGAGGGAGCTAACATCTCTAGCACAGTGATTATCGTCATCAGCATTTATGTAGACAAATTCTTCGTTTTTAGGTATTGCAAATAAAGATTTCGCACTGTGGAAATATTAAAAAAAAATTATAGATATACATTGAAAAATAACTATGAATGAGGCATAAAACTGTAAACACAATCATCGTGGGTTTGAACATTTTCTAACTCTGGTACCAAGGCAAAGAGCACTGGCAAGGCGCAAGGCACAAGGCACTTTCCGCTAAATTCATAAGGCATTGCATGTTGTCTGGTGGAACTCAACATCTATTTCCATCACCACCATTAATACTTTTATTAGGCTGCATTTGCCAATAGATTGATATATTCTATCATGAATATTACGTGGCTGTATGATAGGACGAATTCGGCGGCAAGGGCGCCCCCCGCAGGACTCGTACCTGTGCTTGCGGCCGTATGGAGCGTTGAATTATTTTAAATTTACATTTTCTCAAAAAGTAAGCGCTCAAATTACATGCTATATATAAACGCCGAAGATTATCTTAATTAAATTTCCTTGAAGATTAAATAACTTTCGCTCGTAAGTTTCAATATGTTCATTCATGTGAAATAAAAATCGATGAAATATTAATTATAAATATACCTTACAATTATCAATTATTTTTTTGTCACAAAATGCCTTATTGGCACTTATTATCAAAAGATAGATATTGTCAATCAACATACTGACATATAATTAACAATTTTTGCATCGCACGCGATAAAAGCAATTTGATGACATTCCTTATTATTGTTATTTGTATATTTAAGGCTAACTAAAAATTACACCATAATGTTATATAACCTATACAACTTCTGAAGAATGCAGCTTACATACAAAATAAAACGAAAGTAAATCAGACCAGTGGATCCAGATCTAGTGTTTAAACAAAAACAACAAACACTTCTCCACTTTATTATATTAGTATACATTAGTATAAAAACAATTAATTTAATATTATCAATCTTACCAAACATTAGTAATTAATCTAGCTTTCCTCAAAATAAAATATATTTGATCTTCCACTGCATGTTCCAGTCTTTTTAATGCAGCTGGTACTTTTTTTAATGGTGTAGGGGCCCTTCTAAAGTGAAAAAGTAAGCGGGGACAACATGGCCTGCCATGAGTTTCCCATGCTCCTCCAGCACCAGAGGAAAGTATGGCAGATGTTGTTTGTGCTATAAGTTCTGCCCTAGAAATAGAATTACATTAAAATTAGAATGTGATGTGATTTGGTTTAACATGATTAATTTCAGTTTTATATAACCAAAGGAAAAAAAATTGTAACTAGCAACTCAAAGCAAGTGAAGCTGCTTAAGCTTATTGTTATATTATAGCCAAATCTACATAAGCTGTAGCTATTGTTATTCTCATCACTGTAAAGTTTCAGCTTAATTGGTCCAGTTGTTTTTTGCCTGAAAGATGAATAAACTTCTTGAGGCCAGTCGTGGCGCAGCAGCACAAAGTGTGACTGTAAAACCCACTGGTTGTGGGTTCGATCCCCACCATTCCATTTCTTCACTCTGGTGTTGAGGCAAAGCGCAGTGTTGAGTTCTGCTACTCAACATGCAATGCCTCCTCAATTTGGCAGAAAGTGGGGAACGGAGTGTCTTAACACTAGGTTCCCTCTGCCTACCCTGCTGTGTGCAGGATATAGTGTAAAGCTGATTTATTTATTTTTTTATGAATAAACTCATCTTCATTCACTAACTTTCACATTTATAATGTTAGTAGGATAAGATGAGTAAAATTTATATGTAGTGAAATTCAAACATGTCACTTGGAAACCATATAAAAGGAGAAAGTTTGAATCCCACTATATTAAAAGTTATTATGTTCTTATATTCATTAATATGTGATTAGCTATTAACAAATATTTTGTACATGTTTATTTAAGTTATCAATATATAATATAATGTTTTTAATGAAGGATAAAAGGGACACATCGTCATCAGCAATATATAGCATTAAATAAAATATATCAAATTGATATGTATAACAAACCTATAGCTATCAACAGCTTTAAATAATTGTAAATATCCCAGATCAAAAACAGGTGTAGGTGAAGATAGTATTACTATATGACATAAATGAAAAATCAATGCAATAGCTTTGCATGAGTCCATCGCAAGTTCTCCAGATGCCACCAACCAGTGTGCTGCATCTGCATCTTTAACAGTACTTTGGGAATTTTCATCAAGTTCTGCGGCTAAGGATACCAATTTCTTGGTGTCGAGATATGTAACTGCATGGAGATACAACACGCCTTTCCTTTCATCCCAGTGGCATTCAATGCCATTCTGAAAGTTTTAATATATTGGAGTATAATATTTGGTATGTATACCTATTTCACGAATACTAAAGTAGTAAACATTGTTTAAAATGATTTTAATATGGCAAAATAAGACTTTTAATACTTACTTCTTCACATTGCACTGAAGATACCAGAGGTGTAGTTTTATTAGGATACCGATATGGTGATTTACCAATAATACCAACAACTACAATGCGTTCCCTTTTGGAGAACTCCGGAATATCGTTAATACTAAACGTTTGAGTCATTTTAAGTCATATTAATGAAAATTAGCTATTGTGTTTAAATATTTTGGTTCATAATTCATAAATGTCAAATTGACAATCGGCAATTGTTATTTATTACTTTTTATTTATTATCTTTGCACGCAAAAGTGTTAGGTTCTACATTCCAATTATGAAAAAAAAACATTAAATCAAAAGATGTTATTTATTTTAAAAAATGCTGACAATTTCCATAGTTAATAAATGCATATATATTTTTTAACAGAAACAATATCGTAGCATACGATTACGCATTTTAACAATTAGTACTTTAAAAATAGTTTCGTGTTTCGACATTCACGCTGGCTGTCAAACAGTTAATGTCAACAAAGCAAGTGTCAGCTATGCGTTGGCTAACCTTTCTATAAGTCAAGGTCCGCAACTTTTCGTGGAGAATGGGAAAATGTAGTCGTAGAATAGTTTCAGTTATCAAACAAAATTTTGCAGCATTACACGTGTTTAAATTCCAAACACTTAAATTAAATTAGATAACTTATCAGTGCATTGGGTACGAAAGTGAGTTGTATAATAATGTCGTCGATTATAGACGATATTTGCGAACTATTAGATAGTTACAACGGCCGCGACAAGGTAAAGTATGCGGAAATATTGCTTATATATTACAAAACCCTGGAAATACCAGTGAATAATTTGTAATGTATTACAATTCCTAACAACCTGTTATTCTAGTGAAAGGCTAATCAATATTGTTTTATAGATTTAGTTTTCCATTATCTAAATTTGCCGCAAATCTTATACCAGTATGTGAATATTAGTATGAGTTTTATAAGATATTTCAGTATTTTTTTTAACTCTATTATTTGGAAAGTAAATATTATATGTTGAAGTGTAAAAAGGATGAAATGTCTAAAAATAGCAAATTAATTATTTCCAGATTGTCCGTCTAGCATGCTATACTTGCAAGCTCTATGGATGTGTGCAAGGAGAAAAATCCTGGCAGACAGCAGGTTCCCGTCTCTCCAATGCCAGGTTGATGTTAAGGTTGTTTGATGACATACCTATGATAAGACATACATACAGCTATGGTCTAGGAAGACATGTAAGTTGAAATACATAAATACTATAGTTTTTAATGCTCCTTAAATATAGAAATGTATATCAGTATAAGAAAATTAATTGCAAATTTTTATGTGATAGCCTTATCTTATTTAATTACGTCATAGATTGTATTATTTTTGTTTTTCATAGCTGTATGAAGTTTGATTAAAATTATTATGGTTGTCATTTTGAAAATATGATTATTATAGTTTTTATTATTGTATTTTTTCAAGTTGTAGTTTGTCATAGTGTTTATTTGTTATATGATTATATGATATGTATTACCCTATGTATTATAAAATGTTTTACTTTTACATTTCATAATAATCCAAAAACTAATGAATAAAATGTTACAGGAATCTTCAAAAATTGCAGCACTCTTAGGAGTTCTTGCTAATATGGTTGACCAAACATTCTTGCCAGTTGAGAAAGCCTGCTGGCTCTATGATGTGGGCATCTTAAAGCTCTCTACATCGACAGCGGACAAATTAGAATTGTTAAGCACAGCTTTATGGGCTGCCAGTCTTTATATTTCACTTATACAGTGAGTATTTAATTTAATACATATAATGAACTGCCGACAAGTATTTTCATATTGTTGTCTATGATAATTGTGAATTGAAGTACTGGGGATATATTATAATACTACATTAATTACGCCATTGTCTGCCTGCAAAAATAGTGGGCTTTATCTCCATTCGGGGAAGAGCTTTTCTAACTTCGCTGCACAAGGCACAACATCGAGTTCTGTTATTTAAAATCCAGTGCCTTATATTTATTCATTTATTCAATAGGAAGCCAATGTATAGAAAATTGTAATTGTAATTGTGCCAATTGTCAATTTGACATTTATGAATTATGAACCAAAATATTTAAACACAATAGTTTATTGCCATTAATTTGACTTGAAATGACTCAAACATTTAGTATTAAAGATATTCCGGAGTTCTCCAAAAGGGAATGCATTATAGTTGTTGGTATTATTGTAGTGGAAAGGAGAATGAATTGTTTTATTTGTATATTTTCATGGTCTAACCTGCCCCAAAGGATAATTTGGGAAAATAAATACAGAATAAATAATAATTTGGTGTAATTAAAATAATTAGAAAATTGGATTGATAGAAGAAATATGTGTCACTTGGTTTCTTCCAAATTCTGTATATTTCCAAATAGTTTGATTAACGTAATATAAAGTCTTTACTAACAATAAGGTACTCAGTACTTTTTAATTATAATATTATCACATTATGCTAATGAGTCAGTTGTAGCACAAAATAAATTAATATTAATGAAAGTATTTTGCAATGAATATAAAACATTAATTACTATGAAATTGTATCCAATATAAGAAATTCGGAAATAATTACCTTAATAACCATACCATATCATTATTTGCTCTGTTTGTGTAATTTTTTATTTTTATTACCTTTACTCTGTATCCTGCATGTAGCAGGGTGGCAGATGGAACCTCTTGTGTCAATTTATTTTGAACGTAGCATAAAATGTTTTAAACTTTTATTACAATAATAATAAATTCCATTTTCAGAACATTCCGATCAATGCGACATCTTTGGTGGAGTAAAAACTGTCTTAACTCAGAAGATGCATATGAAGCAAGAAGAAATCTTGACAATAGATTATTAATACAAAGTGTTACCGCTGCAAAACTCTGTTTAGACATTACCCATGCGGTTAGCTGTTTGCCCTCTGGTTGTCTTTGGGGGGAAAAAATAGGGGGAACTAAGGTTTCTGCCATAGCAACACTGTCGTCTGTGATTGGTATAGGATTGTATTTTACTAAGAAACGACTTTTTAAATAAATTATGGAGTGAGGAGGACTGGAAGTTAATTTTGTTTAATAATGTCATTTTGATAATGTATAGTTATTTTTGAAAAGATTATATTGAAATTTTATTTTCCGATTTTTTTATATACAATATTACCTTGTTTTGGTCACCTATGTGTTAAGCGATAGAATTTCGAACTTTTGTTTAGAGAACAAATATATGTATATATAAATTCAAACATTTACACAAATAAAGTTTGAACTATATTTTATATAAAAACTGCTATGTACCATATTTTTGAAATAAAGATGTTGTTTTAAATAAAAATCTAATTACGGGTAGTAATGCGTTAAATAATAGGATTTCAGTACAAATATTACTTTATACTTATAATTTTCATGTGTGTGTTTATTGTATATACAAATTGATATCTTCCAATTCCATTCTATTTTTATTAAACAAAATGAGATGTACGGACAAATTGAATGATTTATATTTGTAAATATGCATTAACATTAATATAATAAATAAGTTATCTTATGTCTATGTTTTTATTTACCTGTTTCTATCTCTGTCTCTATTATTGGTAGAGGATGAGTAGTTGAATAATAAAAGCAAGGAAGTGTTTTAGAATATGTATTAAAATTTAAATAACGGCATTTGAATACATATTTCTTTAATACTGAACAAGTACTTTAAATCAATTAGTCATATAGCCTTATTGAACTAATTTGAAATTATTATATACTTATTACAATTTATTTTTATTTTCAGAGATAAATCAATCTGAGAGAAATCAGGGAGTTTATTACTTTTCTTATAAATATTGATCGTTTGGAAGGAGAGAATGCCAATTAAGCCATATGTTAACATATACAACATATCATGGTAGCGGAATGGTCACTTTTGTCTCAGTTCCGATGACCGTTGGGGTGGAGGGACGCGTTCTGGAGTGGAGACCATGCCTGGGCAAGGGTAATGCATGAAGGACGTATTCCAGTTAGGTGGAGGCCGACATTCGCAAAGTGGCTAGCAAGGGCTGGTGCGAAGAGATGAAGATCGAGCGATCAGTGGCGTGTCATTGGAGAGGCCCATATCCAGCAGTGGACGAGGACAGGCTGATGATGATGGCTTAATTGGTTAAAGTGCTTTTACGGTATCTCAGAGGCGCAGGTTCAAGTACTGCTACGGTTTAATTTTAATTCTTTTTCTAAAATATTTTTCTTTTCTTTAGTTTGGACTTGTGGAGTAACTCTTTTAAAATATTACATAATAAATAGATATTTAAAAAAATGTTATTATTTATTTATATAGGATTAATTATACGTATTTGAGGAAAAAAAATTCTAATATTTCACAAACCTACATAATATATATATATACATATAATTTTATTTAGTAATGGTAAATAATTAATATGCATAGTTTTATGGTTTGTTAATTTGTACTATTATGATAATAATCTATATATATAAAAGGACTTGTGCTGACTGACTGAGGTAAGACGCACGCAGAGCCGTAATCGCTGATGGTAGAAACGTGAAATTTGGGCAGATGTTTATTTTCATATTCTGGACATCCACTAAGAAGGGAATTTGAAAAATTTTAACCCAAAAGGGATGAAATAGGGGTTGAAAGTTTGTATGGAAAAAAATGTAATCTGTACCGATTTTTATAAAATTTGAAATTCAGACTCTTAATAATATTTCATTGAACACGTGTTTCATGGTTTTTAAGAATTCACCCCCTAAGGGTTCAAATAAGGGGTTGAAAGTTTATATGGAAAAATCTTTAAATTGCCACCAATTTTATTAAAAATTTAAATTCAAACTGTTAAAAATATTTTATTGAACACGTATTTCGTGGTTTTTTTAGAATTCACTCCTAATAAGCGGGCGAAGCCGCGCGCGCCCTCTAGTCTTCTATATATATAAAAGGACTTGTGCTGACTGACTGAGGTAAGACGCACGCAGAGCCGTAACCGCTTATGGTAGAAACTTGAAATTTGGGCAGATGTTTATTTTCATATTCTGGACATCCACTAAGAAAGGATTTTGAAAAATTTTAACCCTAAAGGAATGAAATAGGGGTTGAAAGTTTGTATGTATTTTTTTTTAAATCGACACCGATTTTTATAAAATTTTAAATACAGACTCTTAAAAACATTTCATTGAACACGTGTTTCATGGTTTTTTAGAATTCACCCCCTAAGGGTGCAAATAAGGGGTTGAAAGTTTGTATGGAAAAATCTTTAAATCACTACCGATTTTTATAAAAAAGTTAATTCAAACTGTTAAAAATATTTTAGTGAACACGTGTTTCGTGGTTTTTTTAGAATTCACTCCTAAGTGTCCAAATAAGCGGGCGAAGCCGCGCGCGCCCACTAGTAGTTATATAGATATTAAACGAAAAGTATTCAATAATATTAACAATGATTATACTAAAAAACTAAATATCATAAAAAAATATTAAATAAATAAATTATTAAAACACAAAAATATTTTTCCTACAAACCTACATTATTTCAGAATACGTAAAAGGGAACGCAATACGTACCTTTGGCTCCCATAAACTTATGTCGTCCTGGTAATTTGGATATTTCGAAAGCTTGTGGTAAGAATCTCAAAGGAAAATCCTGTCTGGTATTTGAAAGGAATTCGAATGGAATGTGGCAAGAATTGACATCAACATGCTGAAATATATTTTATATTCCTTCAAAGCGATCACTTTCAATTTCTTTATTAACGGTTGTGTGATGGAGGGATATTCTTGTTAAGCTTTTATTTTATTAAAGAATTTCTCTTAAAAGAAAACTAGCGTATGAGTCACGCGGCTTCGACTTATTGGAGTCAATTTTTGCAAAATCTTTACATAAATTGGAGCCTACGTGCTAACTCTGACGTATTAGCTACATAACTGTTAAATTTCTTCTAAACGAGTTCAGTAGTTATATAGATGGAGGTAGAATTTTGTTTGTTAAAGTTATCTGTTTAGTATTTTTTTTTTTAAATATTTAATTTCTCTAATAAAAAGATGCATAAAAGGTAAATTATTTGATTACATATAAGTGTGGTATAGTGTTCCAATAAAAACGTTCGAGATGAGGGACAAGCTACATTCACCGACGTATAAAATGTGAATAATGTACAAAAATAAAGGAAGTAACATCTAAATTTTTGAATCAAATCTAACACAGGATGAAGAATTATGAAATACACTAGTCTATTGCAAAGATATGGTTTGGTATAACAAAACAATAATAAAAGAACATAAGACGGACGACATTTTTTTTTTAATTTTAACTTAGTTTTACATTATAGCCAATCCTCTAAGTGTACCTAAGTGTATAAAGTTTCATCATAGTCGGTTGAGTAATTTTCGCATAAAGAACAAATTTACATTCAAATTTATAATGTTAATATATTTGAAAATGTCAGTGACATGTTGAAAAAAACATTTAATAAAGTGAACACTAACTAATAAATGTGAAAAGACCCTACGTAAAAAAACACATCGATTTTGCGGTAACGAAGTTGGGGTGCGAGTTGAGAAAATATATCAGTCCCCTTCTATCTCCAGAGGGTGAAGGAAAATACAACCCCTTGTTTGGTTATGAGCTCCTGGTATTTCTGCCCAAAAAGGCGGATCAATGACGAGAGTGAATGACAGGAATAACTCGAGGAAAATATGATGAGCGAGTGATCGAAATTTTTCACTTCTTGATTTTATTATATTTTTTAATCAAAATATTATGTTTGTTTTATTCGGAAAGGATTAATATTTATTATTTATCAATAATTATTAAAAAAAGTGATTATTTTTAATTTTAAAAACTTGTGAACTTTTTTGGAGCTTTTATGTAGCTAGTCCAGTTGAAGAGTAATCAATAAAGGAAATATATAATTAATTATATTTTAAGGAGCTATATTTTTGGAACACCCACGATAACATAAAATATTGCATTGGGTTCTACTAGAGAAAAATGCAAAGTTAAAGAAAATTCACCACTTTTTCATACCGTTCATGCCGTAATAATAATTATTGATTACTTTTATAATTTTCCAAATGTTACATTTTATAAAGGAAAAAGATATATTTATAAATACTTATAATACTTAATATTTTATTTACCTTTTTATATGAGAAAAATGGCCTACGTTATCATCATTTAATCACCTCTTTAGCTTTAAGCTCAGAAGTAAGTGGCACTTACGACATTATGTAACTATGTATAAGGAAAAGTCTTTATGAATGAAATGGAAATTCCTTTTCCGTTGAAAGGGAAAGCCCTCTAAATAGAAAAGCTCCGAAGTAAGTTTCCACGACATCCGCGCTACTAGGACATCATGTACTACGAAGAAACATTTTCATCTAAGTTATGTGCTACGCAGATCTACGATTTGTGTTTTGGATAAGACAGTTAGTAAAATATAACTTATTTTAAAATAATAATATAGATTTTTTGAGGCGTCGTGGCGCAGAGGCACAAGCGTGTGACGGTAAACAAATTGGTTGTGGTTTCGATTCCCACTCGAGCAAATGAAATATTTGATATTGTAATTTCCCCACTCTGGTCACGAGGTAAACCGCGGCGTTGAGTATCGCAAATTTCGCTGTTCAACACGCAACACCTCCAGAATTTGGCGGAAACCGGGGAAAAGAAGCGTCTTAATGGGAACTAAGTGTCGTCACACTAGGTTCCGAGGCTCCCTTTGCCTACCATGATTTGTATGGAACACAGCAGTTTAGAAAGAAAAAGTCAATACATAATATGTATGTAAGCTTCAAAAAGAAGAATTCGAATACATTGCAATAAATACAGATTTTTTTAACAAATATGATCTTTTGTTAAAAAAAAATGTTATACCAACTCGACAAATAACAATACTAGGTTCTTGAAAATTTCTTTAAGAATTTAAATTTATTGTAGGTAATATATTTATTTAAGTACTTGTAGAATACCTTTAATATTGTAATCTTATTTAAAATGTTATAAAATGTAGCCAATGCTGCTTTAAACTTACAATATATTACAATTTTAAATCGTTCAAGCTTTATTTATCATATCGCATCCATTCCTTTCTACTCAGCTAATAGGGTTGCAAAAATCAATATTTTAGCGCATGCGCTATAAACGACATTTCTTAAAAACCTCTTCCCGTCTTTGGTATCCTAGTACCGCCGCCCACAAGTCAGACATTTTCCTGCCCTCCTCCAGGCTTTCCCGGAAGCTAAGACCCTCTACTTCCGCTCTGTAGGGCGGCGAAGACGGGGAAATCTGCCCAAGATTATCACAAAATTTGTCTTTTGTGAAAGCGATGTTTAGTATATTTTAAAGCTTTGGAGTAACATTGTGGGGAGGGAGGGAGGTACGGTGAGGGTAGGTAGGGAGGGGGAGGGTAAATCTATTGCGCATGTTTGACGCGCATATTCAACTAGTGGTTAGATTAGAATGGTATAGCCCTACTAATATTAAAATATGAGAATGGTTGTATGTTTGTTCCACTTTATCAAAACCAAAAACTACTGAACGAATTTAGAATAAAATTTATAGTAATAAAGCTTATACATAAGAATATAACATAGGCTACAATTTATGAAAAGATAGGTATATAAAAAATATTAATTTCAACTTATATATGCCTTTATCGTCTCTACTATTTATTGTTAAAAAATAGCTTCACGCTGTATCCCGCACACAGCAGGGTAGGCAGATGGAACCTAGTGTTATGACACTCCGTTTCCCACATTCAGCCGAATTCTGGAGGCATTGTGTGTTGAGTAACAGAATTCAACGCCGCGCTTTGCCTCGACACCAGAGGCTCTGGTGCTGGTTTTTTATTTATTATTATTTATGCAAAAATAAGAATATTTAACAGATTTATTTGTCATACATTTAAGAACTACTTTACTAAGGGGGAACTTTAAAGGATTCTACTGTATGATGGATTATAGGTACAGATGTAATATTGCAGTATACTCTTTTATAAGTTAAATAAAGAATAAATTTATAATTATTTTTAGTTACTGTTAATTAGAAAATATAATAAATATCTGATATAAAATAATAATGTAACGTAAAATATATTATTATTTTCTATTATTTATTAATATAAAGTATAAATTACAAGCTTTATAATTCGTTTTATAAAACAATAATAATTAATGTCTCTATTGAAATAAAAATAAAAGCAATTTATTTTGTTGAACACATATCTGTGTAATGTTAATGTCAGTCTTTTATATAAATAAAATACAATAAAATTATTTCTAAAATGTTATGTGCTATTATTATACATTTATTTCTTGTGATTTCTTTTAACATAATAAAAAAGAAATTATGTATATCACAGTGTTCATAGATATTTTAAAATAATGTGCTAGTATAAAAATATATTACAATAAATAAACAGATAATAAATTGATTTACTTAAACACTATTTAATTTTACTTGCAT
This sequence comes from Heliconius erato x Heliconius himera, assembly GCA_013421005.1. Taxonomy (NCBI): domain Eukaryota; kingdom Metazoa; phylum Arthropoda; class Insecta; order Lepidoptera; family Nymphalidae; genus Heliconius; species Heliconius erato x Heliconius himera. Next base: position 14,632 of record JAATLQ010037621.1, on the reverse strand, counting down.
CACTAAGACTTATAGAATATTATTTCTAAAATATAGCCTCTACGAATACAATATGTACCTATAGGTATATTTATATAATTTTCAAAGAGTCTTAAGTAATATTTTATACAGGGTGGAAGTGTCAGCACCACTTTAAATGTAACCATAGTTTTAACTACTCCATAAAAGCCTAATACAATTAAATAGTTTTTTCCCAAAAAATTAAAAGTGATTTTTTCAAACAAAATAAATGGTAAAACTATTGTTGTAATATAAACAGCCATTTATCAAGAACGACGCACATACTACCTTGGTTTCATTTAAAGTGATGCTGACACTTCCACCTGTATACACCTTATAGTTATTTTAAAGATATTTTTTGCTTCACCTAAGAATTGCTTAATAGTCTGTTAGCAGAGGTCTACATTCTAAATCGACGACAGTTATGGCAAAGTATCGATATAGAATCGTGTTTATCTTTGGTCTCAATTCAAATTCAGTAATAGTTGTAAGTTTAATTCTGATCCACAGCAATAAATTTAAATGTTTACTTAATATTTTCTACTTCTCTAACTAAAGGATAATAAGTGAAAAGATCTAAAATTAAAACCTAAAGCAAAAAAAAGAGAGATCAGCCTTAACCCACTGTTGTTCAAAATCACCCCATTATTTTACATTTAATATTGTACATATATATTAGCTATATTTAAACTCAGCATTTAAAAAAAATATAAGCTATCTGTACTAAATTATTTACAATAACTAAAGTATTTTCATACATTTTTAACATAACATATAATTAATACATATGTATCTAAAATATTATGTACAAAATTTGACTATTACCCGGCAAATTTAATAAAGAGGGTATTTCTAAATAAAATGTTTCTAAACATGGTACCTACAATAATCAAGCGGGTTCGTGAGTTTCGTTTGTGGTTTCCTGTTTGGTAGCAGTAGTAGGTATAATGGGTCCGTGGTTCTTAGCGGGTAGTGTGAAGCAGAGCAGTGAACATACTGAAATTGTATAATTTTTATTTATTAGTAATTAGATAAACTGATATTTAAAATTTTCTTAGACTTCTTAATTTCGTAGTAGCAATGTCTGACTTTAAACACGAAGATTGTGACTCGAGGTAACAAGATTCAGATAACAAGATAAAGCGCGGCGTTGAGTTATGGAACTTAACTCCGCATCTTGTCTTGAGTGATGGTATTCTATACGCAATATCACCATTCTTTTGGGTTCACCCTTCATTCTGTGGGGGCCGGGTAATTAAAGAGGACGGAGCGCCAAAAATGCATGTCTTCATGCTTTACGTGACCGAGGTCTCCCCCTACTCCTCTGTTCTCACTTATTTTTCCTTTATAAATCTTTTTTACATTCTTTTATCATATTTTCTCTTCATTACCACTGTAAAAAACTAAACTAAACTATATTTTTTTATATATATATAAAATAAAATAAATAACTCACATATAACAATGCCGCCGAAAAGATAAAAGCTGACCCCACAGTTTGTTTCCAAGAACACGCCGATGAGGTTGGAGGCGGACATCGAACCCACACGACCCATCATCATGGCGAGGCACACTGCCATTGCTCTGGATATAGAAATTGGATATTCAGTTAAATCTATACTAATATTATAAAGCTGAAGAGTTCGGATAATAGTTCGGATTGAAAAATATAATATTGTTTTGGAATGTCCATTTATTTTGGAGGGTTAATACGTTATAGGCTATATTAGTGTTTCCCAATCTTTTTTGTGCCATGCCCCACCTTAACCTTTCTAAATTTTTTAATGCCCCCCTATTATAAAAATGGAATCAAATACTTATCAATTATATCTATATAATATATATGAATATTAAATCAACGAACTATTACAACAGTTTTGACGGACACTTATTTCAAATGAACACCAAGTGAATGATGTGAAACACTATGTACGTTGTGATGGGCTCGTGCTCTACTTGAAGACTCCAATCACCCACTTGATATTTTGATCTCGTTAAACGAAATTATACCTAATAATTATTTACGGCAATTATTTAAGAAATTGCCTTTTTTTGTTAAATTTGGCACCGATGACCGACTAGACCTATGCATTGCATATAATGGGCCGAAACGAAAGGGTTAAAGTTGTATCAAGTTCATTTTTGAATTCAAAAGTGGGGAACGGAGTGTCTTCACATTAGGTTCCCTCTGCTTACCCTAATGTGTGTGTGAAGCTGTTTACCCAAAGAACATATTGACTGAGCCGAATTGATAACCTCTTTCTTTTTTAAATCGATAAAAAAATATATAACAAAATGTAACCTGTATTTAGTGGGGAACAGTTCAACGGTGACAGCATTCATGAGGCCGATGCACGCCCCGCACATCTGGAATATGGCGAACAAGGCGACTGCCACGGTCTGGTTGTAGACGTGGTGGGCGACGATCCCACAGCTGCCCGTTATGAACAACAGCACCACCAAAATGGTTTTCTTTCCTATATAGTCTACAAGGAATCCCACTATGATGTACATCGAGCAGAACACTAGTCCTATGTATATTGACATTTCGAAGATGGCGGTGTTCATTGTGTCGTCGCAGGTTATCTGAAAATTATTGTTATTATTTTATATTATTTTGAAAAGTAATTAGGATGTAGAAACCATTGTGTGTGAATCAATTATTTTCATTTCCTGAATCTCGTAAGAAATCAACTAGGTAAGTGCGGCGTAGAGTTCAGTCACTCAACAAGAGGTTTCAACAATCAGTAAAGGAATAATTTAATTGGCCTTAGAACATTATATCTCAATTTAAAGATAATATTTACACTCATTCATTGAACACGGTTTTGTTATATTTGGATTATAATATATTTGCAATAATCTTATTGTATAAATATAAGTTTTAATAAGACCGAATTGGTGAGATAATTTGAATCCCTAAAAGCAAAGAATTTATAAATATTATAAAAGTTCGTAAAGATTTTTGAATTTTAAGAAATACAGATGTATTTCTTAAAATTAAACATAAAGTAAACCATTGAACTAAAGTTTTAAAAAAATAACAAAATAATAACCTCTGTGCCATTAGACATTTTCTGTTCAGCTTCCAACACGTCGCAGATACGACTCTCGGCGCCGTCGTGGTTCACGAGAGAATTCAATATCGAAGGGAACCAAATGTAGAAGCCGTTTGTTCTGAAATATGTTAAAAATATCTAGATTGATCATAATATATTTTTTATATAATATGAATTCTGTTTCAATAAAAAAAATGAAACTTAGCGTTAAATCCAGAATGATATATTAATTTAATGATACATCATCATATGTTTATTTGACTATACAAAGATATCAGCTTTACGCTGTATCCCGTACACAGCAGGGCAGGTCGAGGGAGGTTAGTGTTAAGACACTCCGTTGTCCACTTTCCGCCGAACACTTCGGCTCGACACCAGAGCGAAGAAAGGAAAATATAAATCTGAATAAATATTTAATTTCCTCGAGTAGGGATCGAACCCACAACCAGTCGCACAGGCATACTCTGTGCCTCTACGCCACGACTGGCCTCTATTCAAAGATATTAGATAGATATCACGTAATGAATAAATAATCTTGACACACTTTATAGAACACATCTTGAGCACTCAAGATAAAATGAAAATAAATATTCTTGGTAGTTTCTAATATATATATAATTACATTTTATAACTCTAATTACATAACCAAATTTAAAAATAAAATATTTTTTTCAAATAGTCAATTTGTTCTTCAATTTTTTATAAAAATAACTTCTTATTTACAGTGTTGTTACATTTAATTTTAAAATAGATGATCTAGATGTTTTATCATTAAGGAGATAGTGAGCATGATAGGCCTCTGCCTACTGTTAATACAATACGTTTCCCGCGTTCCGCTGAATTTTGCATGTTAAGAGACGGAATTGAACGCCGCGCTTTGCATGTTGCCAGGGCGAGGAAATTAAAATAATATTTTCAAAGAACTTTTCACCTTATGCTATGTTACGTTTTTTTTTCAATAATATTATATCTATTAAATTACAAAAATTGAAATTATTTTCCCAAAAATTACAACATTTATTGTTAGAATTTATTGCATATCTAACAATAAAGATTTATTTTTATATATACATATATTTTTAAATAAGATTTGGAATCGATCATCGATCTTGGCTTCGTCATAATGTCGTAGTAATGTTATTGCGCCTGTTTTTCATGTCATGCATATTCGTAATCATATAATGGATCGTGATTAAGAAATTAATTAAATTTCTTTGGGCTTTAATCATATAGATAAAAATGTTATGAATTTTATATAGGACATACTCATTGGTCGTGGGGCTGCGTCATAGCATTCGTAAACGCGGTGGTTATGGGTTCGATTCCCACTCGGGCGAATAAATTATTTTCATTTCCTCGCTCTAGTATCAAGACAAAGCTCCTTTCAACAAGTAATATGCTAAATGTGCCATGTCCAAAATTAAAAATCTCGAAGTGGTATTTAAGACCCACTAATGTTCACAATAGGAATCATTCTACTTAAAAAAATATTACAATACAAGTATATACGGTCGACAAATCGAGGCCGACCTGAAGCCTGAAGTTTGGCTATTTGAACTTTTGCGCATCGTTCACACGAGAAGAAAATAAACAAAAGTAAGAAAAATACTAAAATCAAATCTGCGCAGCCACCTACAGCTAACTTCAGGACAGCAACGACTCCGTATTTTAAAGTTTTTTATTATCATAACTTACGTAGCGAATATGCCGAATTGTACAAAGCAAGTGAGGCACGTCCATGGCAGTAGTGGAGTCTTAAACAAGGGCGCTGTTTGATCGCGCATTGATTTTAGTACCGCGACTATTCCTTTACTGTCTTCCTTTTTGCCGTCTTGTACTTCAGATATAAGGGTTTTTACCTGAAATTAACAAAATCAAGCTATGTCCTAAATGTTGTACTATAATTTTAATATTAAAATATTAAATGAGACTGTCGTGGCTCAGTGCCACAACGTGGCGTGTGACTGTAAACACAACGGTTGTGGGATTTCTGCCTGGGAAAATGAATTATTTATTATTATTTTCTCGGTGATTCCTCTGTCTATACCGCTATATAGCAGGCGGAATATAGAACGAAACTAAAAAAATATAGGCAAATTTTTATTTACTTATAAAAACTTACTTGAAAAGTATCCTGCGGTTTCCAGTAGTTCACAGCATAAATTTGTTTCAAAATCTTCAAGCATTCTTCTGATTTTCCCGAAGCGCTCAAAAATTTGGGACTCTCCGGTGCGAAGAGTAAAAATATTGTACTAATTATAAAAGGGAAAGAGCTCGCAAAAACTAACAAACGCCACGGTCGGTAAGCTATGTTTAGAAATTCAATTGGTAACGAAAACTCTAAGGGAAGGATTAACCAGGAAACGGCTGAAATAAAAGATAAAAATAACATTAATAGATCTATTAAAAATATACTTACTAAATATAATATATTGAGGCCAGTCGTGGCACAAGCCCACAACCGACTGTAAAACCGACTGGTTGTGGGTTCGATCCCCACTCGAGGAGATGAAATATTTAATTAAATTTATATTTTCATTTCGCCGCTCTGGTGTCGAGGACAAGCGCGGCGTTGAGTTCTGCCACTCAACACGCAATTCCTCGAGAATGCGGCAGAAAGTGGGGAACAGAGTGTCTTAGCGCTAGGTTCCCTCTGCTGTGAGCGTGATACAGCGTGAAGCTGATTTATTTGATTTTTTTTTTATTAAATATGCCGAATATAAGCTATAAAAGTATTTTTTTAAATACCTAAGTCCGCACCGATACAAAAATAACACATTTAAGATACAGAAATTAAAAATGTAATGAATGACCTTCAATTTATTCAATTTTCTTGCTTTTTGTTTTAGTTTGTGCTCTTAAGTTTTTGCTCTTTTTGTTTAAGCTGTTATGTAGGTAAAATTTTAAAATTTGTTAAATTATTAAACGCTGTACTGTGTTTTTTTTTTATATTATTGCAAATAGAACACTTTATATTTTATATCTTATGGTATAAAATATAGAAGTAAACGTGAGTGTGATAATAATTTAATTAAACGTTGCGCACGATGTTGTTGATAAGTATGAATAAAAATATTATTAATAACGCAAAACGAATTATTGCAAAATATATAGGACGGATACATAATAATAGACTTAATGAACATATTTCCTATGTAAAAAATATATTATGTCAAATTATAGAAAATAATAAATATTCTTACCAGGCAATACAACAGTCCCAATACCGACGAAGGAAGATCCGAAGGCGACCATTTTGTCACGGTGTTGCATGTTTGTGAATTCACCTAAATACGTGTACACTATTGACGATGGCCCCGCCATGCTGGAAATATTATTATTTTTTAATATTTTTTTAATTATTCGAAGGTGGAACTGGTCCAACTCAACTCGCTCCCAGGGCGAGGAAATGGACATAATTAATTTTTCATTCCATCGAGTGGGAATCGAACAAATTAGATACTATATAAAAAATAAGAGATTACTAAAAATAACAAAATATTTCTCTCAATAATATAAAATGAGAGAATAAAATAATTAGTAAAACAAAAAATACTTACAACATAGCAGAAATAAACGCGAAAAGTCCAAAAGAGATCATGTCAGGTGCAAAACTAGACAGGGCAGCGAATGTGGCTGAGATTATCATTGCGAATATCATGATGAAGCGGCGCCCCTTCGTGTCCGCCAGCCAGCCCCAGAAGTACGACGTTAGGATTATAGCTGTTAAGATATAAGGTTTTCTAAATAAACGTTTATTTTATATAATACAATAGAATTCGTTGAAATAAAAGGCAGTAGTAAACGGTGGAAAGTGGAAAATGGAGTGTCTTAAAACTGGGTTCTTCCTGCCTACCCTGTTATATGCGGAATACAGCGTGCAGCTAACAACGGTTAAGTGTGAGTCGGATTCGCCCACCGAGGCTTCTGTACCAATTCAGGATTGTACGTCAACGGGAAATATAACTTATAAAAATTTACAAATTTATGTTTACGGGCATATACTTTTATTTTCTGTGAAATTAATTACAAATATAAGTTTGTAATAACTTTTTTTCTATGAAATACCCATAAATTTACACTTTTCGGATTTTCCTCTTTATTTGTATTGTAAAATCTTATTTTTTTAGGTATTTTATAGAAAAATTAACTACAAACTTATATTTGTAGTTCATTTCATGCAAATGATTGTGTATGTCCTCAGACTTAAGTTTGTCAAGTTTTATAAGTTATACTTCTTGAGCTACAATTCTACGGAAGCCTCCAGACCCTTTGGTATACTATAAGATAATTACGTACGTTTTAAAAATTATAAATATAATTTACCTAGAAAAGGTATTGCAGCAAGCCATCCTCTTTGCTGCATAGTAAGGTCCAGGTCACACTGTGCAGCTGGCAGGACGTAGCCCATCACCAAGCTCTGCATGATCACGCCCATGAGAATAAAACCACTGAGCAGCATATGCACGATGTTGTATAAGCCGAAACCTATTACACAAATTTAAAATTTTTAAGATGATTTCTTTTAGTGACTAAATGTAATGCTATGTCTAAAAGATTGAGTAGGTATCTTCGATACATAATACCATGGTGACTATGCAATGTGATATTCTATATAATACTATAATACATGAGAAAAAAACATTAAATATAAAAATAATATGTATACATTGAATATTCTTAGTAATATATACAAAAAAAATCACAAAGGTGTAAGGTATCAGTTATCGCTACAAGAGATTTGGTCTTTCAAACCTGTGGAAGTCACTCATCCGGAGTGAAAGGCGACAGGTACAATTTAAGAATATTAAAATATTAAAATTGAATATAAAGAAATAAAATAGTAAAAAACATTAAATTACTAATTAAAAAAAGCCCGCTCCGGAATTTTCAGTGATATGACACAATATAGCACAATGGGCTTAATCAATTACTAAAAATGCGGGGAGATAAAATAATTACGACTAATCTACTAAATGGTATTTATTTTTTTGGTAATAGGTATAGATTAAAATGGTCTCACTCATTCAAGGTCGTATTCATTATGAATACAATTTAAGGGTCATTGTAGTCAATGATACTTTAAGAAGCAATTCAATTGCTTATAAACTTATTTGAAAATGAGAATGACAAAAAACAGTAGTATACAAAAATGTTGTTTTAAGTTAATTATTTTATTATAAAACAAGATTTGCTTTAAAAAAATTAATAATAAAGATTTATAAATGTATGTTTACAGATAAAAATAAATATTCTATATCGCATAGATTTTTTCTGAGCAAGTTTCATTTGCAGCCTTATTAGAACAGCATCGTGTGGACGTGATTATTGTAAATTCAAAAGTCTACACGTAAAAATGTTATAAACACGCATATCTTTAAATTTCTACCAGTCACGTATTTACGTTTAATAAAAAAATTAAAATAGCAAATTCAAACTAAATAAACATTCAAAATACACATTTTAAATGAAACTATTTTAACCGGATTAATCGCGTATATTTAAGACAATCGCGTATATCATCGGTCAAACAAAGAGAAGCATCGGTGTTAGGGTAAAGGAACACATCTCCGATATCAAGAATGGGCATGTATCGAAGTCAGCTGTGTGTGAGCATACTGTTAATAAACCCAGCCACTACATTAGGCTTGATAAACCCCAAATCCTCGCTAAGGAAAACAGATACATTTCTAGAATGATCCGCGAGGCTATTGAAATACAAAAAAATTCTAATTTCAATAGAGAGAATGGCTGGAAACTTTCTACCACCTACCACGGGACCCACTCATAAAATCATTGACGTCTCAAACCCACCATACCAGATGGCAAGAGCAGTACGCGAGGCAATTAAGAAATCGTTGGCGGTAGTTTGATATAATAATTATGTCAACTGACAGACGAATGCCACCTCAGTCTACCGCCGCGTGTGACCACGGACTACTGGAAAGTGTTCGAAACGTCGGGTTTCCAAAATGTAAAATCTTTCAATATACGCGATTAATCCGGTTAAAATAGTTTCATTTAAAATGTGTAATAATGGTGAAAATTAAAGAACTTATTATTCAAAATACACTTAATTTAAATAACAGGCAATTTCAAATTATCGTTTTTATTTTCTTTAACTTGAAGTTAATGCTATTAGCCCTATTGGCTTTTACTTCGACGTCAGTTGGGTAGGGTTTTTGTTCATGAAAGATTGCAAGCACTACGTGGCTTCCAGGAAGGATGTTGTCGGCAGCAGTGGCGTCCCCTGTGGGACCCGAAACTAGATGATCGAGCTGCTCCCAGCCCGAATATTCGCGTTATAATCAAAACCTATAGGTTAGTTCCCCTTACAATTATGAAGTGAGAACTTAAATACAAATAAATAAAAATATATATACTTTATAATTATTTCATAGACAAAAATCATTACATTTGTACTTAATTTTATTCAAACAATACTTGAGGCACAAAATCAGTCACAACGCGATAGGTTGTGAGTTCAATCCCACTCGAGAAAACGAAATATTATTTAAATGTATATTTTCATTTCTTCGTTGTGGTGTCGATTCAAAGCGCGGCGTTGCCTTCCGCCATTCAACACACAATGCTTCCTGAATTCACAGCCAGCCATCATCCTTCCAGCCTTCAGTTGAATTTATTTCATTATTTTTTTTGGATTTCACACAAAATAAGCGTATACGTGCGCCCGTAGACTTAAGTTTGTTAATTTTAATAAATTTTACTTTCTATTTTTTAATTTTGATCCTGAAATGAACCGGCGCGAGCGAGTCCGATTCGCACTTGACCAGTCTTTTGTATTATCAATGCTACATCTTATATTTAAACATATTATATTGTTCACAGATAACGGTAGTTTATAATTTATATAACACGAGTGGGGGCATGTAATTATATTACTAATTCTTACTTAAACAAACTGTTTTTACGTCTAAGTCTCGTTGATTTTGCTATTTGCATTGCATGAAGAGGCTTTATATTGTTTGTGGTGGTATTAAAAATACTAAGATAAAGTATGTGTTAATACTTGGGAAACCCCATATTACTAACAATTTGGAAAACACGACGAAATAACAACAGCCAATGTATAACTTGATTTTTTTTAAAGATTGAGTTGCGAAACTCAACGCCGCACGTACACGACTTAGAAAGTACCTATATGACACAACGAAATAATTGATGATGGTTTTAGAGCACATTCAACGGAATATGTCTATTATTGTGCCTACACAACGTATGGCGTTGGAATCGGAATTGAATTATACTGACAATTAGATTTTGTCAATTTTGAATTGAATTGAAAATAATGCTTAAGATATGTATTAGTTTTAAGCTTGCTATATAATTATTAATTATGTTCTACGGAAACTATTAAATAATTTTTATATAAGAACTTTTATTAACACACGCACTCACACACACATATATTTATATATATATATATATATATATATATATATATATATATATATATATATATATATATATATATATACATACAATCGTGGTCGTGGCGCAGCAGCTCGAAGTGTGACTGCAAAACTGACCGGTTGTGGGTTCGATCCCCACTCGAGGAGATGAAATATTTACTTAAATTTATATTTCCATTTCTTCGCTCTGGTGTCGAGGTTAAGCGCGGCGTTGAGTTCTGCCACTCAACACGCAATGCCTCCAGAATTCGGCAGAAAGTGGGGAACGGAGTGTCTTAACACTAGGTTCCCTCTGCCTACCCTGCTGTGTGCGGGATACAGCGTGAAGCTAATTCAATTTTTTTTTTATATACATACATACATATATAGCAAACCAGCAAGCAAAGCAAATTTTCCTTATATTTTGAATAAATTCATTTTGCTAGTTGCTAGTCGGGTTAGTTAAATCTTATCAGGTGTAGCAAAATAATTTATTAATCAGCTTTTAAGGATTATTTTTTTATGGCAGAGGAAAGTTTATAAAGCCAAAAAAATGACAACAACAGCTCCGATAAGCGATAAATTTTGTATCACTGTCTGTCTCAAGTTGTGTTTCTTATCATATTTATAGTGGGTTTGGTATAATCGGCGTGGTACCTTTAAAAATACGGAGAAAGTACAATAATGACAGTCACTTTTGTAATACAAAGGCATTTCCAAACGTATTTTCAATTGTTTTTTAATTATTTTACTAAATTAAATTAAATCACGCACTCAGTAGGAAAGGCAGAGGGAACCTAGTTAAGACACACCGATCCCCACTTTCTGCCGAGTTGTGGAGGCAATGTGTGTTTAGTGGCGGAACTCAACGCTGCGCTTTGCCTCCACACCAGAGCGAAGAAATGAAAATATAAATGTAAGTAAATATTTTGTTTCCTCGAGTGGGGAACCCACAACCAGTCGATTTTACAGTCACACTATGTGTCCCTGCGCAACGACTGAACGTACTATACATATTTTACTATTATTAAAAAAAAACTATAATTCTTAAGAATTTGCTAAAATCCCGATATATTACGATAAATGTTAGTCTTTTATATTTTATAATATACAAATAAAAATATATTTACATCTTACTGTAAATAATAGTACAAGGCATAACAGTTTTTATTATTATAAACATAAATAACAGCAGTATATTGTCTCATATTTCGAGTTATCTAGATAAATAACCTATAAGTTATAAAATGATTTGGTGAAATTAGATCCAAATGTTACATCATGACGTTCATATTACTAATTAGATCAAGCTGAGAGCCAACTGTGAACTAATAACACGATTGTAATTCGTCTATAGCAGTGGTTCCCAACCGGTGGTCCGCGGACCACCAGTGGTCCGCAGAAGCCTAAAAGAGGTCCGCGAACAATTTAAATTTTATGACTGGGGATGGTGAGGCGAAGGTTCTGTTTAATTATCACAGTTAATTTTTAATATACCTACATGCATAGTGGTCCATGCTACCAAGAATGATATAAAAATGGTCCTTGATCAAGAAAAGGTTGGGAACCCCTGGTCTATAGCGAGAAACATTGAGAGCCTTTTAACAAATTTTATGTCTTTCTCTTTATCTATTTTTATGAAAAATAATAATTTTCTTATATTTACATTATATTCAAAAAGCTTTTTAGTTTGGTCTTTGCTTAGGTGTCGAGGCAAAGCGCGGCGTTGAGTTGCGCCACTACACACACAATGCCTTCAAAATTATAAGTAGGTAAACCCGCGCCTCCTGGAAGCCGACCAGGAGGTGTGGGTTAAAGTCCCGCTACGTTCAAATTTTTATACGTTTTCTAAATAAATATTTTTCTTTCCGTGGATTAACACTTTAAGAAACTCAAAAAAATGTAAAGCAATTATTTTTTAAACTAGTTTTCATCTATAGGGCCAGATGTATTAAGAAATGCATACAGGAGTGAATCGTTTTAAATGTAAACAGTAAACGCACTTGTTGTGACTATAAATAGTAAATATTATTAAAACGTCGGGTTAATAGATGTGTGTTTAGCACTTTACTGGAAGCAAAACAAATAAATCTAGTTTATTTCGAGTATTTAAAATTAGATAATGTATTAAGTAAATAAATAAATCAAATAAATCAGCTTCACGCTGTATCCCGCACAAAGCAGGGTAGGCAGAGGGAACCTAGTGTTAAGACACTCCGTTCCCCACTTTCTGCCGAATTCTGGAGGCATTGCGTGTTGAGTGGCAGAACTCAACGCCGCGCTTAGCCTCGACACCAGAGCGAAGAAATGGAAATATAAATTTAAGTAAATATCTCCTCGAGTGGGGATCGAACCCACAACCAGTCGGTTTTAAAGTCACACTTCGTGCCGCTGCGCTACGACTGGCCTCTATGTATTAAGTAGTAGTAATAATATAGAGCAAATATTTTAAATATATTAATATCTCTATAACTAATGCTCATATAACAATGAAAAAAGAAATCGTAACAGGTATATAAAATATATCATTATTAATTGTAATAAATAATTTTATTAATTATTTTACTTAGTGAGAAGACACTCCATTCACATTAAGACCCTTATTCTCATTTTCCGCCGATTTCTAGAGGCATTGCATTAAATGTTGGGTGACGGAACTCAACGCTACCCCTTGCCTCGTTACCAGAGCGCGCAAAATGAACCTAACAAATATTTCATTTCCTCGAGTGGGAAGACGATCATTATTTATTAGGGATCAACTTATTTGCATTATTTTTATTTCACTTTTTTAGACAAAGCGCGGAGTTAGGTTCCGTTCCGGAGTTAAGACAAAAGTCGGGAAACATGGTGGTCCAGCAATCAACACGCAGCACCTTGATCTTTTTTTGCAATTATTGATTTTCACCCAATTCTCAGGCCATTACGAGAACTGCTCTGATCTGTTGTCATGCTTTCCAGCGGGAAAATGGAATATAACTTAAATACAATTAATTATTCCCCAAGTCAGGGGATCAAACCCACAACCAGTCGATTTTACAGTAACACTTTGTGCCTCTGCGCCACGATTGGCCTCATATTTATATATAAATATATATAAATTAAGATGGATATATTTTATGAAAGTTATGTCAGTGACATTTAACTTTATTTTTAATTACCACCCATCGAGACACGTGTTTGATGACGTATAATAACGCCACACCTTATCTAATAAGAAACAATATTTATCTACAGTTTTAAGTAAGTGGAGACGTCTATGATTCCACGATACTTGTATTTTATTTTATTAAAGCAAACAATTTTAAGTAATTATAGTCCACTAATATAAATACTTTTTTAAAATTATAGGAATTGTTACGTAAATAGGTTTTATTGAATTTTCCAGATATTGAGCTGAATGGAGATTAATTTATTTGGTTTTATATGATTCAAATGAACTGGATAAGCGAAATATGTTTTTTTTTATTTTTTTAGTTTTACGCTGTACCCATCAAGCATCAGGGTAGGCAGAGGGAACCTAGTTTTAAGATAGATCGCTACTCATTCCCCGCTTATTTTTGGAGGTATTGCGGCGGAACTCAACGCCGGTGCGAAGAAAAGAAAATATTTTATTTTCTAGAGTAGGAATATAACCCACAACATGTCACGTTTACAGTAACACGCTAGGGCTCCTGCACCATGACTGATCTATTATTATGTCGTTAAAAATACTACTACAATTTATTAATCATAATTTAACTTTTATAGCGTTAGTTTTAGACATTTAGTCTTACATTTATTTTTTCTTATCACAAACTTGTCCTTCCAATCTTTACTACAGATTGAGAATGATTTCTATTAAAAATAAATTAAATGATACGACATAGTACTATTAATAAATTAATATCTAATATATCAAATGTTATGTTATCAGATTAAATTCTTACGGTCTTATTCATAAAAAGTTATGGAACAGATAAAGTGTTCTATAAACCTACTATAAGGAAAACGTCAAAAAGTCGTATTCATAACAGCATTTTAGCGCTAAACAGTTCTATAAGCCTATTATAAAGTTATAGAGGCCAAGACCCTACTATAACCGTTCTATAAAATAAAAAATGGCCGATTCTCGACAGCTGATCATTGAAAATGACATTTGATGTAAACAAAATATTGTAAATA
>JAATLQ010037620.1:23393-59047 GCA_013421005.1 Heliconius erato x Heliconius himera | reverse complement strand
ATTAAAATTTGAAATGTAGTTCGTTACCTGCGCGATGACAGCTGACGAACAAAACACAGCACAAACACTTTAAAGTCACAAATTTTAACGTACTGAATATGATATTAACAGTACAAACGTCTATATCAGACACTTTTTAACAAATTACACCAAATTTTACAATTTAAAATAATAAAATTTCAATTAATTCTACGGGAGAAGTTTTTTTTGACGTTTCTATCTTAGTGTTGCCACAAGAAGCAAGTCCTCTAGTGTGATTAAATATAATAGTTAAGATGTTCGAAATGTTACTTGTAGTGCATTCGTATTCCACTGATGAGTATTTTGGAATTGATAAAAAAATGTCGTATCATCTATATTTACGAAAAAAGTAGTTATTGTTATTTTAACTAAAAATATAAAATAAAAATATTGTGATTATGTTACAATCTAAAAATTATATTTTTTTTCGTCGTGGCGCAGTGCCAGAGCGGGTGACTGTAAAAGCTGCGCACCGGGAACAAGACAAAGCACAGCCACTACTTAACATACAATGTCTCAAGAATTCAGCAGAAAGTGTGAAACCGATCTTAACGCTAGATTTCCTATACTGATATACTTGGGTTGAAAAAAAAACAAAATAAATCCAATTGAAAAAGGCCCCCTTTAAATTTTCTACACTTACCATGCTTAGGTCCCCTGCATCATGGACATGTAGGCCATGGGGGCCCTCTTTCAACCCATCGACACTGCCATCAGCTACCAAAGGCCCCTCAGGGACCTGTTGGAATCTGATAACTCCTAACACTTTAGTTTTACAACACGATTGACTTGAAACTATTGCGACTGCTGATTGTGTGTCTGTAAGTGGGTAGAAAAAAAAAACTATATTATATATTTCTTTCATGTGGAAGTTTATCATTCTTATAAATTTATTTTTTAGATAATAATATTATAACAAATACACAAATATAAATTTTCAAGTTTCTTTTTATCTTTAGAAGGCCAAGGTTGTGGGTTCGATTCCCATTCAAGGAAATGAAATATTTATCTAAATTTATATTTTAATTTCTTTACTCTGGTGATGTGTAATAATAAATAATAATTTGTGAAAAAAATATATTAAAAAAATCATTATTAAAAATTCTATAGTGGAGACTAAAAAAGAAAAACAAATTATACTATTTTTTTTTAAATACCTAATTTTGTCCAAAATGGAAGGATAATACTAAAAAGTATCTTACCCCCAAAACCTTGTAGCACTGCTCTTTTCCCTGACGTTTTTGCAACTAAATCTAATATTATGGTACTTGGTAAAGTAGTTTCTACCAATACGGCGCCATCTTTGAAAATTGCCTAAAAATTAAAAAAAAATTGAAATTCCATATAAAAATACGGACATCGTTAGATTTGAATTTCATATACACAAAATAACTCCATAGTAACATTATATGGCTGAATTGTTTCTTTAGTGAATGCGCTAGCACTAATCTTAGAAACTACTAGTGTCAGTTAAAAAAAATTTTTTGTGCTTGATAGTTCATTTATCACGTAATAGACTCGGATTTTAAGGCCCCCAAACGTTTTAGCAAAGCTTAAATTTGGAAGATTATTAGTCTAATATGTAGTTAAGACGGTATGTGTACTTGCTAAATTGAAAGAGGGGCCTCAGAGGTAGCACTAACTAAAGGTTAATAAAATTCGTTAAAGTTAAAGTTCAAACGCTCGTATTTATATATGTTTTAAGAATAATGTATATTTATTATTATCAGACCTTTTAAGTGGGCCTTTTCTCCCGCCAGACTTTTCTCCTAAAGGTTGTTTAAAATTGAGGCAAACTACGTTATACCAGCAACCCTAAATTTTACATATATTATTTACGGTACTATATCAAGACGCCTTATAAACCCAGACGAATCCGGTGGGCCAATGATCCTCCCAGATGCGATAAGTTTCTATAATTATATTGCATATGTCTAGAACAATGCTCATGTGAAGCATTCCAGCATTCTGTGTCCTGATAATAATTAATGGATACTACAAGAAATAGTTATAATTGGCGCTACCTCTGAAAAAGCCCCACTTTCAAGTTAGTAAGTGCGCATAGCGTTAACTACATATTTTACTAATTATCCTCAAAATTTCAGCTTTGCTAAAATTACGTAGGTCTGTAGACCCTGGGATCTTAATCCTAGCTGAAGGGTTGTAAGGTTATATTATTAAATCCATTCGTAGTTAAATAGATACCTTCATGGTGCGGGGGCAAAAGCATGCAACTGTAAAAGCGACGGTTGTGTCTTCGATTCTCACTAGGGAAAATTAAATATTGAATATTTTCATTTCTTTGCTGTGAAACACGGGCAAAGCGCGGCGTTGGATTCCGCGACTCAATGCACACACGACACAATGCTTCGAGAATTCGACGGAATGTGGAGAAAGAAAGAGTATAGTATAAGTGGGGAACAGAATGTATTATCACTACATTCCCAGGCTCTTCTTCTACCTACACGTATGCGGGATTCAGTGAAGTTATAAAAAAATAACAATCGTTTGATGTATTTTATCCACTGTACCTCTGCCTAGGAGTTATTTCTAGTAGTTAACAAATGAATCTGTTACCTGTGTCACACCATCTTGTGCTTTTAACTGTTTTAGTGTTTTATCTACAATTTGTTCATCAGGATTCGATCCAAAGTCAACTAACACTTCAAGCTGAAATATTTATAAAATATAATTAAAAATGAAGCAAAAATTAATGAAAGTGGCATGGCATAATGAGAATTAAAAAATAAATAAAAATAGATATATTATTTTCATTTATTTCAATTTTTTTATGATTGCAAACTGTCTATTATTTTTATTAATGAGGTTGTAGTTGTAGTTGTATATTTGTTTTGTTTTATAAAACTTTTCTCTTACTGAGTGGAAATAACTAAGAGAAAACACAATAAAACATATAAAAATTGAAAGTAGCAGGATTTCAACCAGCACTCTTGGAAACAGTCCAAGCGCTCTGGTCACTGAACCACACATTCTTATCAAGCTACATCTAAATTATTATATGCTGGTTACAACTGATTTATCTTGTTAACATCTCTGAAGAGAGATTTTTACAATTACCTTAGCCAAAAATGCTATTTTTTTTATTTCACATTTTTTTAAATGTTATTCCATATTTAGGAAAAAAACACTTATTTATAAAATATATAATGGAGTTTGAACTTGAATTGAAGAGAGATTTTTACAATTACCTTAGCCAAAAATGCTATTTTTTTTATTTCACATTTTTTTTAATGTTATTCCATATTTAGGAAAAAAACACTTATTTATAAAATATATAATGGAGTTTGAACTTGTGCCTCTTGGAAACCATCCAAGAGAAAGTGTGGCTTAGTGGTCAGAGCACTTATGTGGTTTTCAAGGGCGCGGTCCAACTCCAACTACATTAAAAAAATCTATATCTTTTATAAATAAATATTGACATTGGAATTTTTACAAAATAAAAAGTTTACAGAAAAAAAATTACAGACAATGACTAGTATAAAATAAAAAACAAAAATAAACTTTGCAACACAAATTGTGGTTATTTAAGATTTATTGTAGTTCTTATGAAGTTAAAAAAAAAATGAAATTCAATAATTGTATATACAATTCTAATGTTTAATTATCTCAGAAAAAAATTTATAGCAGCATAATAAAAGTGTTCTTTCATGCATATTAATTCCACACATAAATATTAAAAATTTAAAAAGACCTTAGAAACGGGACTAGTTTCATAGAAGCTGGATATAAACTTTCTATAGAAATACATCATGTCATCACTTGATTTAATTTTTCAATGATTTCAAATTAATACATGAAAATAAAAGAAATCATAAAATCATTTATATTTTCAAACTACTATTCTTTTACTGCAATACTGTAAGCATGCTGGTTGCTGCTTTGATTCTCAGTTGAAAATAAACTATTTTCATTTTTTTGTTCTGATAACAACAGCATAGGTGTCCATTTGATCTCGATGGCAACCCATTAAAGACACCATATAATTATTCATTGAAATTGATTAAATAATCTTATCTAAATATTAAAAAGTGATTTAGAATAGTTGCAACATATATTATTGCTTCTATTTATAAAGGAAAATATATATTTTTCTTTCATTCTCTATCCTATATATAGAAACATAGACAGAGAAGCTTGTGTTGAGACACTTCATTTTCTGTCTGAATTTTTCATATTACAGCTTGAGTGGCAGTACTCATACTTTGTGTAAATTAAAATATTTATTGTAATTACATTGTTGATATTTGCACATTAACATTTAATTTCTTAAAATCAATAAAAAAATTATAATGTTTAATTATTTTGCTAATCTAAATCTAAATAAATATTTTAATATCTCATTTTTTCTTATAACTGTTATAAAAAAGTATATATGTTGAGTCATTATATTTTATCGTCACATAAGAATTATAATCACTTTATATTAATTTTATGCATAATCACCAGCTAAGGGCCAAGGGCACTTCAAAATATATATAAAAATCTCAAGAAAACGTTAAGTTTATTACCTTCAAAGTAAGCATTTTTAACTTTACTTATTTTTATTTCTTCATATTATGATATTAATAATATGGTAAATAATATAACTTTTTATTTTATTAAGTATTTTCTAGAATAACACGACACGACTATTAAATGCCAAGCCGGCATTGACACTGACAGATGACAGTCATATGGCATCGTATTGACAATACATCAACTTCATTCATGTTCTGTGTTTGTTTTTTTATTTATATATTGTGAAGATAAATTCATGGTTCTTTGGTACTTATTATAAATAAAGATAAATATTTGTATCCTGGTAGGTAGAGGTAATCTAATATTAAGACTTTCCATTCCATACGATTTACCGAATTTTCGAGGCATTTCCTGTTGAGTGGCGGAACTCAACGCTGTGTTTAAAATAATAATTCGTTCCCCTGAATAGGAATCGAATTCACATCGACCTGTTGAAAAATAAAATTATAATTTTAGTGGTCAACTATTGCAAAAAAAATGCAAGCTTAACACATATACTTATTTTTCAAAACTGTATAATACAATCTATTATCTAATTTAAATCTGAGGTAATTGCATGTAGAATTAATTCAAAAAAGTAACAAAATATATTATCGAGCGAGATGTATTTATAATTTATACTAGCGGCCCACTCGCGGCTTTGTCCACATATCACCTATAACTCTTTCATAAGTACGCTGCCGTTCTTTCTTAAGTACGCTGCCTTTTCCCATAGATTGATTATATAATTTATATATTCAATCATTGTGATAATGTATGTTTGCGGCAGAAAACAGAGCGTTGAAATATTTTAATTTTATATTTTTCCGAAAAGTATACGTCCAAATTACATGCTATAAAAGCCGAAGCTTATCTTCAGGACATTTTCTTGATGATGGAACTTTCGCTAGTAACTAACGCTCGTTGTCATTTCAATATTTATGGAAAAAAGTTAATGAAATATCACCCTCAAATTTTCATTATTTTTTGTCACAAAATGCCTTATTGTAACTTTTTTGTAAGAGATAAGTAAACATTAATTATTATTGTTATTTCGTATATAGTGTATGTGTGTGTAATTCCGTAATGTCATATAGCCTGTAGCTCTCCTAAAGAATGTAGATTTCATACAAGACAAAAAAAATCGTACCAATAGATCCATAGGTCTTAGAGGTTAAATAAACAAACAAATAAACTCTTTTGTTTTATTATATCAGTATATGTAGATATGGACAAATAAAACTACATTTAGTATTTATAATTTATTTATATACATTGTCAATTATACAGAGTGTTTTTGTGAACACCACTTCAAATGAAACAGTTTTAACTACTCTATAAAAGCCTAATACATTTTTTCTTCTCAAAAATGAAAAAGTGAGTTTTTTAAAAAGTATGTGTTTACGTTACTGGTATCTATGCGTAATAAGGTATGGATAAACATCGTGAAATGAAAAAAACTTGAGGTATCTTGATTCATTTCTTTAGGTATGGGTTTAAGATATTTTACACTATATGCTGATCCCATAAAAGGAGCGCTGACGCTTCTACCCTGTATATAAAAATGTGCTTAATGAATTTAAAAAAGGAAGGAATTAACATTAAAACACAGTGGCTCACTTCATCGTCCATTTAGACAAGGTGACATAGATCGAACGCTCTGCAAATAAAAAAAAATAAATTAATTGATTATAATAAAAAAAAAAACTAGTAAACTGGTTGTTTGTAAAGGCGGTTTACGAACGATAATTTTACGTGATAACGTCATAATAAAACATTGAATAGAACATATAATAGAATTTATATTATTATTATATATTTCTACTGCCTATAATACATATGAAAACCTTTTTACAGAAATATTTTTAGAAGTAAGAAATTGGTTCACAAACCATCACCACCACCACTCACAAAACCCTTGGCTATAACCTACTTGCCTACTTCCCGGTGGCAGAATATGAAATGTACCATCAGCCGTTAAAACGGTGACCACAACTACTCTGTAAAGAGCGAATGGGCAAAAACAATGAGAAAAGCTAGTATATAATAGTTTTGAAAACTAAAAACTTAAAACTATGCCTGAATTCTAGACTTTACCTCTCTATAGTCAGCTTCAGCGATAACAGTTCTCAATTTAGCTACTTTCTTCTTTGGAGCTTCATCCATGTTGTGTATAATTTTGTATACTTCAGAGTTCTGTAAATGGTCAAGAGCTGGTGGTGGTTTCTCGTATTTCATGAAGTTCACTCTAGAGAAAAGTTTTTTTTACAATTATTATATAGGCAATCCCTTTTGGGGCTTAAAGGCTTGTAGTGTCTGTAGTGTTAAGAAATTCCCTACTCTACGCAATGTACTTTTAATAGAAGTTTAATGCCGCAATTTGTCTCCCAGAGCGAGGAAATGAAAATAATATAAATACGATCTTTCTCTCGAGTGATGTGAACGTATTTACAGAGAGACGCTTTCCCTGAGAGATGACTGTGGATCACTCGGGGAAATAATTACAAATAAAGTTTGGTCACTTAACATGCAATGTCTTGAAAATGGGGCGATGCGTGAGGAACAGAGTGTTTTAACTAGTTTCTCTTTTTCTACACTATGATGAATACAGCGTAAAAAACAAGAACAAATAAGGCCTTGTTAAATTCTTAGAGACATAATGTTTTTTATTGTGAATATCACATTGTAATAATATTTAGCATTTTAACAATCTGCCTCATTCTGGAATAATTGATTCTCTGAAAATCTCTAAGTATAAAACATATGTACATACCCAATAGCTTTCCCCTTAATAACTTCTGCTTGAGCAGTTAAAGTCTCCTGGATCTGCTCCTCATCATATTGTTCATGCGTACGTCTCCATTTTCTTCCTCCAGACAGCATCAGTGGTCTTTCCTTTGGAGCTGGTCCAAAAACTGGTTGGGGACGAGGAGATTGACTTCTAGCTCTTTGGGCTTCCATTAACACTGGTTTTGGTCCTTGCTCTACATTGATTTTGTGAATTATCTCCTGAAATAATAACATGAACATGAGTAATTTATAATTTGATTTGAAAAATACTCATAAACTATATTTTTTTGTTATACGATGTATCGCCCATATAGTAAGGTAGGCAGGTAGATGTAACCAAGTGTTAAGACACTCGGTTATCGAGACACTGCGCTGTTACTGGACCGACGAAATTTGTGCCATGGCTGCATGGGCGTAGGAAAGGGGGGAGTCGGCGAGCCCGTGTCCACCCCAGATTACTAAGGTGCCCATCCCAGAAATTTTACTTTAAGTTTTACAAATTTTGCCCCGAAAAATGAAAAAAAAAAACATTTACACGAATATTCTGTTCAAAGCTAAAGTCCAGGCCCCACCCAGAAAATATTTCTAGATATGCTGCATGAATAACATTTTAAATTCTTTTTTGAAAACAAATATTGTTTGTATTTGTCTGTAATGTATTGAATGTGAATATCTGACTGCACATGCTGTACATTAAGTTCCACATAGTCACAATAAATTAAAAATATGATTATATTCCCGTTTCTACATAATTCGAATAATCCTCTCTTACTTCTCTTACATTCCCTACCTACATGATTAATTTCAACTTTCTAAGATTTTCTAGTTTTCTAGATGAGGTCGTCGACTTAGGGCACAAGCGTGCAATAAGCGAAATATTTAATATTTTAATTTCCTCGTTCTGGTAACGAGGAAAAGCGCGGCGTCGAGTTCCGCTACTCGACACGCAATGTCTTAAGAATTCTACAGAAAGTGGGAAACGGAAGTGTCCTATTGGAAAATGAAGTGTCTTAACACAAGGTTTCCAAGATCTCTCTGCCTACCCTGCAGGATACAACGCAACGCTAAAAAAATTCTAAGTTTCTGTCAGTGACTTAGTAATGGAAATGTTTCACATATAAAAATTGGGCCATACTTTCTCCTTCTCCATCTTAATTTTCTCTTCTAGCATCCTCTTTACTTCGTCCTTTTTGACAATGGCCAGTTCATCTTCAGTCAGGCTTGGTTTAGTAACTCTTATTTCGACTGCTCTTTCGGGCGTTCTACATTTTACTTCTACTGGATTCTTAATATGTATGAACTTCTCTTCTCTCTCTGGGGACTCTATTTCTGTAATCTCTATCGTATCGGATGGTTCTTCTGGAATTTTCTCAATGGGGTGTATTATTTCTGAAATTATATTTAAAATTTTTATAGCTACACATGGTACTTCGTGTTAAGATACACAATTCTACATATACTGCACAATTTTCGAGATATTAAGAGAGAACCTGGCCCACAATCTATAAAGTGTATTATTACTAAGTAATTCTAATTGTTATGAATTTTAAGTTCCTCCTTCAATAAGAACGTGTGTTTTAATGATTTTCAAATTATGTGGGATCAGATTCAATTTAACTTCAATAAGAATTTGAATATTCTTAAATTATCATCACTTCATCAATAAAAAGAAAATCTAAAATTTATATAAAAAAATATCAATTAATAATTTGCTTTACCTACCTCTCATTGGTTTACTTATTTCAACATAGCGTTCTTGACGCACGTCTTTAAATGAATCCTGAAAAAAAAGTAGGTAATTATTTCAGCTTTACACTATATTCTGCAAATAGCAGAGTAGGAAGAGATAAAATAGTTTTCGAACATAGAACCGAATGTCTTATATTCAGTTTATCACCACCTATTGCGTGTTTGTTGCTGGAAACCATTACCAAAGTCAAATAACACGACGGCTATGGGTTCAAATTCCCGGAGAATTTCCTCGATCTGGTAACGAGGCAAAGCGTGGCGTTTTGTTACGCCACACAACACGCAATGTTCCCAGAATTAAGCAGAAAGTGGGGAAAGAAATCGTCTTAAAGGGTACGGAGTGCCTTAGCACTAGGTTACCAGGATCCACATGCCCGCACTGCTTTGAGCAATTTAGAGCGTGAAGGTAAAAAAAGTCCCCCGAGTGGGGATTGAACCCACCACCAATCAGTTCTACCACATCTTTATAACCTCGTAATGATATTAGAATTAACACATTATGAATACAATTAGCAAAGCATTTTCTTTGACTAGCACTTCTTCACTTTAAAATATTAGTATATATATGTAAGTATTTTAAACTTACCATATGAGTCATCTGTTCAATCTGTTGCGATACAATGTCTACCTTCTCTTGAATGAGGCGTGGAAGTTCAGATAAAGCTGCCAGTTGGTCTTTCATCTGTGTTACCCTCCGCTCAATACTGGCGTGGGGATCTTAAATTTATTATATACTGACAATAACAAATATCTCTACTAAATATATTTAGTAGACAATTATTATACAATTTTAGAAATCGTAGTTTGAGGCCAATCGAAAAAACATTGAGGCCAGTCAGTATTTTTTTTAACCGTTTATCTCATAGCAAGGCAAAAAGAACCTAGTGCTAAGATATTCCCTTCCACTCTTCTTATCATATTCATATTTTTGAGACATTGTGTATCGAGTGGCGTATTTCAATGCGCTTTGTCTTATTATGAGAGCGAGGAATTAAAAAATAATTATTCATTATCACAAGTAGCTTTCTTCTCACCAACTCTTGTTATAGATTATGAAAGGGTGAGTGCCTGGTGATCTGTAAAACAGGTATATACCCAGTATGGACACCAGTCTCTCACATTAGCTTTTTAATGTTCACCACTGGTTTCTTTGCCAAATGTATATTTTTTATGACCAAGCTTTGTGAGATGAAAATAAAGATTATTTATTATTATTATTTATTATTCTCAATTTTCAATCTCTCCTCGATTGTCATTTCCTCGCTCTTGACCTTCTCTTTTACTTTAACTCACCTATCATATTATCTATTGTCTTCATGATGTGCTCAGTGAAGTTTCTTGAATCCATTTTCTTCTGTAATGTCTAAAATGATATCGATTAGTTTGACAAATGTGTCACATATAATTTTATCTTATTACCATTTGGCCACGCAGCCTCAGGTATAAAAATTACATTTAGTATAATTATTCCCCAAATTCGGACCGAAATATAATTTTTTTCTTTTCTTTATTTTTACACTGTATCCCGCACATACCAGTGTATGCAGAGATATCTTTTGAACCTAATGTTAAGACATTCCATTCCCATTAAGAACTCCTCTTCCTCACTTCTTCCTCACTTTTCACCGAATCTGGAGCTATTGTGTGTTGAGTGACAAATAAAAAGGGAATCGAATCCTCGACCGTCGCGTTTACAGTCACACGCTTGTGCCCCTGAGATACGATGACCTCAAATAACAAAATACAAAAAAAATACTTACATAATACAACTTGTTCCAACAACCACTTTATTTATACTGAAAAAATCCCGACCTTTGTTTGCCAAAAAATTTTGCAACTATTCAATACGTAGCCAAAAGCTTGTCTTTAATTATCTAAATATAGATTTAAGCGCCTTTGTGGTATTGATACTTCTATTTTTAACCGATTTCAAGAAAAGGAGGTAATCAATTTTACATGCATACTTGTACTTGTTCATAAATGTATGGGGAACTAAATTAGCATATTGATTATTTTTTACTTATGGTTTTATGATTTATTCATAAAATAACTTTATGATTTAAATGCTACTTTATTAGAATTAAATAACTTGGTGAATAGCCAAAGATTCATCTTTATTCGGCTCAGTAATTAACGAGAATATTATAACTATTCACGCATTTCTGGAGGGAATATGTATAATACTTTTAAAATCGAAATAATATTTTTGAATTACTTGTATATTAATTAATATTCATTGGTTGTTAGTTCGAATCTTAAAGAGACCATTATATAAATATCATCTTTACAAAACTTTTTTTAACTTCACGCTATATTTCTGGCAGAAAGTGGGGAACGGAGTGTATTAACACTAGGTTCCCTCTGCCTACCCTGCTGTGTGCGGGATACAGCGTGAAGCTATATTTCTGGAAATCTAGTGTTAAGACACTTTGTTTTTAATTTAGCATTTATAATTATTTATTATAAAAGCTATCCATTATATAATATATTAATATAGGAAGGCTATAATAAGTTATATTACATCACATTTTTATAGTGTTATTCCACACTTAGGAAAGAAAAATACTTATTTAGAAAACGTATAAAAATTTAAGCGTAGTGGGACTGGAACCTGCGCCTTATAGAAACCGACCAGGCGCTCTGATCACTAACTACTAAGCTATAAGTTCTCATCAAGCTACGTCAAAATTTTAATACGCTTATTACAACTTATTTATTTTATTAGCATCTCTGTAGGGAGATTTTTATAAATTTCCCCTACACAAAGATAATTACTAAGAATCATCGTCTGAGAGAATGCTATTTATTAAATATTTTTAAAATCTTTACAGTGTTATTCCACACTTAGGAAAAAAAAATATTTATTTAGAAAACGTATAAAAATTTTGTAACTTGATGCGAACACATGGCTAGTGGTCAGAGCGGCTGGTCGGTTTCCAGGAGACGCGGGTTCGAGTCCCGCTACGTTCAAATTTTATACGTTTTCTAAATAAGTATACTACATCACGTTTATAGTGTCGATGCAATCTACCTGCCTACCTGCGGTCAGAGTTACTTCACAGAAATAGTTTTTTTACCTTCACGCTGTATCCCGCACACAGCAGAGCAGGCAGAGGGAATCTAGTATTAAGACACTTCGTTCCCCGCTGAATATTGGAGGCTGTGTGTGTTGAGTAACGAAACTCAATGCTGCGTTTTGGCTTGACGCTAGAGTGAAGAAATGAAAATATAAATTTAAATAAATATTTCATTTCATCGAGTGAGGATCGAACACAGACACACAAACAGTCGCATTTGCAGTCTCACTTCGCGCCCCTGTACCACGACTGGCTTCTTCTTCAAAGTTGGTTTTTATATGAATAAAACAAAATTACAGAATAATATTTATTAAAATGACATATTTAAATATTTTCGTTTGTATGACGCTTCTTTTAAATTCATTGTTTTTTTATGTATCTGAAAAAAAAATACAATTAAAGCCAGTCTGCGTGCAATGGAAACTAGAGCAGCGTTCTTTATTTTGCGTGCCGCTCGAACTTGAGACATTGTGTGTTGATTGACGAAACTCAACACCGCGCCTTGTCTTACCAGAAAAGGCAAATGAAAAGCATTTAAGTATTATAAAAATGTACATATATTGGTAATATGGTTTAAAATTTTATAAATTATCTTTTCTTACCTGTCGTTTTAGTACATGGTTTTCCTAATACTAAATTTATTAGTTTTTGTTCTCTTCCATTTAACTTAAAAATATTCTTTCTTCTTAATTTAGCCTTCTAACAGGTATGATTTTAAATGCTTTACATTAAATTATTTTTCAGTTCTAATCTATTGTTTATTTTTTTGATCTTTCTAAATCAAACGAGTTTAAATACTAAATTATCTAATAATAGAAATTAAATTCTACTTATTTCATATTTATCTACAATATAAATTCGTATTTAAAAAATAAAATCAGGTATTTCAACTGAGAAATTTAAATATTCCACTTTTCCCCCCTCCTTTGGAATATACTGGAACAGTCTTATCAGGAGAAGCAGGAGGAGTTATGTAAGGAGGACTATATAAAATTCTTTCTATTCTAGTCCTGATGCGAGGAATGAGTCCACCTTTCAAAATAATATCATCCTCGGCACTTTCTGGACTGAAAGAACAGTCCCTCGGTATATATTCTGAAGGTTCAGGCATTTTGGTTTGCAGCCTAAACATGTATTCGTCAGTCAAAGGAGTTGGAGGAAGAGTTGGTGGCGAAGGTGATTTTAAGTCAATTCCTTCGTTTCCTTTTATGTTAGTTTTTATAGATAGTTTCTTGTGAGAGTCAGTAGATCGAGCAGAACTGGAATCAAATCCTTGATGTAATTGTGTTTCCAAGTTGGCCCCGATTAGTTCGATGGCTCCGCTATTTTTTGCTGAACTCATTTTTATTGAATCACCTTCAATTGACGTTGTTTCTAAGATACTGGATTCTATAGTTCTATTCTCCATTAGACTGCTTTTATTATCGACAGATAATGACTTAACATCTAAAGATTTAACATCTTTAGATTTTATTTTATATTTTGCGGGTTGTACCTTAAATTCTCCACTTGTCGGAATATTGGGCTCACACTTTATATACATATTATCTTCTGTTTCGGAAATTTCTGATGTACTAAGTGTGGCGGAAGAACATTGCAATTCTGTATACTCTGCTGTACCTGCGAACTTTGCAGATTTAGACGCTTTTCTCTCCATACTTTTTTTAGCTGAATATTGATTAGCTGAAGATTCTTGGGATACATGACTACTTTCTTTCAAATCTAAATCCTCAACGGACATCGTATATCCGTATAAGTTACGTGAAACAGAGGACGCATGCATTGCTTTTAACGATTGAGCTTCAGAAGATAGAAAAGAGGCTACAGATTCTTCTCGAGATCTAGCCATTATAGCCGTGGAGAAGTGTAAATTTCTTATATCTTCATAATCATCTAGTTCAATTACTTCTACATCATTTGTTTCTGATTCTAAATGTGACATTGCTAGGTCTTGCAAAATTAAAGTCAAGCTGGCATCCAGATTGCGTATAGTAGATGTTTGAAATTTAGACTTCAACTTTAATGACGCTTCTTCGAATACATCTTGGAAATGTCGATAACGAGACATTAATGATGGTCCTCTGACATTAAAGAAATATTCTTCTAGTATAGGAGTTAGTGGTGATGATGCCATAGAAGAAGAATTACTAATACTTCCACTTTTGATAAATTCTTTTTGTAAAGTATCAATTTCAGCCATTTCTATTTTGGTTTGAAGTTCCCTTGCAAGCGACAGGCTTGCCTCCATACTTTGTTTTTGGAATGCTTGTTTTTTCATTAGTCGTATAGATTCATATATTTCTGAGACAGTATCTACGTTAATCTTTCTTTTACCAAATTCATATTCAGCATACACGTTTTCTTCTTGAGGTACTTTAACGTTGTACTCAGCAGAGACTTCATTAACAGAATCATCAAGAGGAGTTGGAACCTTAAAATTGGCCTGAATTTCAATATCTTCTATTTTCTTTGGTCTACTTTTTGGTGTCTCTATCAGTACATTAACTTCAGTATCCTTTTCGTTAATTTTAGCCATTGTTTTCATAGATGACTCAACTATTGAACTCTTAGCAGACTTTTTTACTGAGCTATGTTCATGACTTAAGTCATGAGTTTTTTCAATTGCTGTAATAATATTATGTTGAGCCACGGAAGCAGCAGATTCGACTTCTAATTTAGCATATTTATAATCCTGTGCTGCTTGAATAGTATTAATATGACTTTCGAATTCTCCTGTATTAATTACCGTAACCAAAGCTGTAGTTTTAATGGGATTTTCGATTAGAGCGCTTATGTGCCTATTTTCTGACAATGTTGATTGGAAAACTTCGCTTTTCGCCTCTTCTATATTAGTAACCGTAGTTTCGAGCGCTTTAAGTTCCTCAATTTCTACACGAGCTTGTAGATTCAGGTTTTTGCTTGAACTTAACTCTTGGGTTTCGATTTCATTTGTATTGATTGTTGTGACTTGTGCAACTGTTTTTAAAGGTTTTTCGATCACAGTCTTGATATGCTTATTTGCAGACAACGGTACCACAAAAACTTCACTTTTCGGCTCTATTACATTGATAGACGTTGTTTCAAGTGCTTTATGTTCTTTAATTTTTACATGAGCATTTAGATTTTTATCTGTTTTTATATCTAAGCCTATATTTTCAATCGATAGATCGGAATCGATAGATGATATTGCCGAAGTTTGAGCTACCGTTAAAGAGGAAGACTGAATGGAAGTTTGTATTTGCTTTTTTTTAAATTCTGATATAATAAGTTCTTCTGGTGCAGGCTCTTCAATGGGCATAAATTTAACTTCGGCAGCTTTTAATTCTTCTATTTGAACTCGCGCATGTTTCATTTTTGTATCAAGGTTAAAAGGCTCATTCCTTGGCTCTTCTAAATATATAGTGAGAACGTTAGCAATATGTAAATTTATATCTTCGATCGATAATCGTGATTTTTTTGTAACAATTGGTAGAACTTTAAGATTTTCATTTACGCACTCACCTAATAATATAGTTATTACTTCAATAGCTTTAAAGTTTGTTAAAGAAATTGAGCTTTTATCACACTTAGGTTTAATTATTTTGAGAATATCTTCTTTAGGGCCTTCAGCTTCAATGGTCAAAATTTCAGGAGCAAAAAGACAATTCTCAATGGTTACTTGTGGTAATTTCTCCATAGTCGGTGAAATTTCAATATCTTGCTCTTTAGTTTCTTGTGGATGTATATAACTCGTTATTATTGCTTCCAATTGTGTATACACAATCTTAGCATGATTGGTAATTGTTTTCAGAATTTCAAAACTTTCATAACTTGGTCCATACATTAGCATAGTCAGCACCAGAGCAACCGGCATAAACGTATTTTCTATTGTTACAAATGGAAACAAAGACTGAGTATTTAATAATTTTAAATCTGTATAACTATCCAAAGGAACTTCTGATGATGCGATAAGAGGTAAAAAATTTTCAATTATAATGTTGCATTGCTCCTGTTTAATTTCTGGAGTTTCAAAAGTTCGCTCTTTCAAGCCTAGAAAAGAATTCATTAAGATATTGGCGAGTGTGTAGTTAGGCATTTCCATTAAAACATTCACCTGGTTAGAAATAAAGGGCTCAATATGAATAATATCATCTTTAGGCCCTGCAAGTAATACAGCTAAGATCACAGCAACTCTTAAAAATTGAGTTTCTATAGAAACTTGTGCCATTTCATATTCTACTTTTTGTAACTCTAAATCTATGCACTGATCTATAGATATCGCCACAGTTTTTATTAATGAAATAAATTCCTTTATTATAACACGACTTTGCTCTGGTGTAATTGCTGGGATTTTTAGATCTTTTACTTTAGGTTCTTCCAAAAACTTTGTTATTATTTCAGCAACCGTTAATTTAGGCATTTCAGTTAAAATCTTTGCGTGATTTGCAACTATACTTGAGATTTCAAATTTTCCTTCCATCGGTCCACCTAGGAATATAGCTAGAGTTAAGGCAACTACTAGTGGGCATTTCTCGATCAAAATTTGAGCCTGTTCTGTTGACGTTTTGGATATTTCTATATTTTTATGAGATTCCTGAGGGAAAACAATATTTGAAATAAGTGATTTAAGTTGTTTAATATCAATATTTGCAATTTGTTTTTCTTGTTCTGCTGTCTCTGCAATCATTAAAGCTGAATTTTCATGTAAAATTTCTGATTGTTTTTGGAAAGGTTTTTCAATCTTTAAAGCATTATACTCCTTTTCAATAACACATACTTCTGAGACTTCAGCTGCGATTTTTGCTTCTACGTTTATTTTAGCTTGTTTACTAACTACGTTAGGTACTATAATATCATCAATTTTATATTCTGCAGTTGATGTAATTGTTTCTGCTACCGACAATATTGGTTTTTCCAATGCTATGCTCGGTCTTTTACTTATTATCGTTGGTACTGGAAATATTTCTATATTAGCTTCATTTGTTTGAATTTCTGATACCTCTGCAACAGATTTACCAGCTACTTCTATAGCAGGGCGAGATTCCAACACGATTGGTTTTGAAATTTCAACAGGTATATTTTCATCTTCTTCGGTTATTATTTCCGTTATTTCTACAGCTGATTCTGGTTTTTCTATGGATATGAAGGATCTTTGTTTTACACTGACTTCGGCTTTGATGAAGGTTTGTGATTCTTCAACTTTTACATCCATAATCTCAGCTATTGCTTTCGTTGGCTTTTCTATTAAAGATAGGGCATGTTTATTGTACATCTTTCGGCTCTCATGTCGTAATAAAGGTTCAATAGCATGCACTATATTTTGTACAGCAATTTTCTTTGATATTTGTTCCATGTCTGTTGCACTTCTTGCAAATTTTACTAGTTTATGTTCTATTGGTATTACAGTTAATGAAACTTTTACTGGTTCTATAACAGCAGTATTTGCCAAAGACAGTTTTTGCGTGCCTATCTCAATTGCTTCTATATCTTTGCTGTCTTCTAATTCAACAGTTTGCTTATTTATAAACACTTCGTTTTCAAATTGCCGTCTCATTTGCTCTTTTAATATAGCTTCTTCATTTATATTAGAATGTGCTTCTACGATAGCAACATATACTAAATTTTCATCATTTTTCATCTCAGTTTTAATTTCATGTTCATATAAATTCTTTGTCCGCCTAATTTCATCGAAATTGGGAAAATGTTTTGCTTCTACTAAAGCAACATAGTACATAATATTTCCATTCTGTTTTCTTGTTTTCATTGATTTATATTCTGTTGTATGTTTCTTAGATATCATTTCTTTAATTTCCATTGTCTTAGTTTTCTCTTCTAATATTTCAAATAGTTTTCGCCTATCGAAATGCTTACCTCGCTCGTCAAAAAAATCACTATATTGTGCATTATTGTTAAAATTTTTATTATTATTTTCTTCTACTTTACCTAAACTGCCGGATTGATTATCCCTCCGAAAAAAAAGTTCGTTATCAGAATGATCTTCCAGAATTGTTTTTTCTAGTAGTTCTGAAATAACAATGTCCATCTTGTCCGTCAACTCTGCAGGCTTATTTCCTTCGATTTGTGCAATTTTAGCACCTGATAACTTTTCCTTTTTAATTATCTGTTCTTCAAAATGAATATTTGTTGTATTATAATTTACTACATCTTCTTTATCTTCCTGCGTTGTCTTACTTTCACCTTTATAATTAATATTTTCAATATTTTTCTCTATTTGTAAAGGTTTTTCATTATGAGATAATGTGTTATTTTTTTGTTCTAAGGTTAAAAATTTTGATAAGGCAACCATAACTTTAGTTAGTTGTAAAAAAAATGTTTTTAATAACAAGTTTGAATTATATGAAGAAAGCAAAGCTCGACGTATATGTGGAACTGCCTGCAGTCCTAATGTAAATGCTGTTTCTTCTGTTCCTTTTGTATCACTTTTGATATTTCTGATATCCTCGTGAATTTGAGATTTTTTGAAATTTGGTGTAGCTAACGTTTTGTGTTCATTAAATGACTTAGATGAAGCATCTGCTTTCTTTGTAATATTATTTGACATATTAATTTCCTTAGCAAATATTTCTGACCTACGTCGGACCGTTCCTTCTTCGATTGTTTCTTTTACATCGTGTTTTGCTAATAATCTTCTTTCCTCTAAATTTACTTTTGAATCCATAGGCGCATTTAATGATTCAAATTTTTGGATCTCTTCTGCAACATTAAGTTTTTCTTTCTCTTGCTCAAGTGTAGTTTCACCTTTATGTTCTGTTTTACTGGCATTCATTGAATATTCTTTGTTAGTAGTTACATCTTTCTCGATTGTCGATTTGCCCATAGCTTTTGAATCTGAGTATAATGACTCTCTTATGGGTTCCGATTTATTTTTGAGATTTTGAGTTTTTTCTAATTCAACA
Organism: Heliconius erato x Heliconius himera; assembly: GCA_013421005.1. Classification (NCBI taxonomy): domain Eukaryota; kingdom Metazoa; phylum Arthropoda; class Insecta; order Lepidoptera; family Nymphalidae; genus Heliconius; species Heliconius erato x Heliconius himera. The sequence goes on along the minus strand of JAATLQ010037620.1, from coordinate 39,996 downwards.
TCGAATTCTTGTTTTATTTGTTTAGCAAGAGATAATGCTCTATCGATACTGTCTCCAACAATACGTGACGCAGTCTTCTTTAATGTTTCTAAATTTACGTCATTTTTTAATTGTGAATATTGAGATTCATTTTTGGTCATTTCTTCTTCATTTTGAAAATGTAATTTTGTAGGTAGTGTATGCGTAAATGCTGTTTTCAAGTTTTCTGTAACTTTGTTATTTACATCTTGTTTCATTTTATCAATAATAATTTTTGGATCAATGGGTGTGATATTTTTGGCGTACAATTTTTGTAACTTTGTTGCCTTTTTTCCTTCAGGATCATATTCATCAGATATGGGAAGCTTAAACCTTGCTGATTCAGGTAAGTCCCCTGCACTAATTTTGAGCAAAGCTTCGTGAAAATTTGCTTTTGATTTAATTTTCTCATCCAATTCGGGTACATTAAGAGGTTCTTTAATGTTTTTGCCTGTGTATTTTTCAGTTACTGAATCAGTCCTCTGATTCAACCCGCAATCTTCACTATTTATCTCCGGCTCTTGTGGTTCTATTGGGACGTATATATACTCTGTATCATCAAGAACTGGATCGTAGAGGCCACTGAAAATCAAAGCAAATTGTATCTGAATAATAATGTACTTATCACTGTTTTAATATAAATATTTTTATTTGAGCTTGAACATTGAGGCCAACGTTGCGCAATGGTAACGTCGTAAGATTGACTAATGCGTGACGGTTATGGTTTCTATTTCCACTAGGGATAATGAATGAAATATTTTCATTTCCTCTGGTAATTAGCATTAGTTGAGGCCGGTCGTGGCGCAGCGGCACGAGGTGTGACTGCAAAACCGACTGGTTGTGGGTTCGATCCCCACTCGAGGAGATGAAATATTTACTTAAATCTATATTTCCATTTCTTCGCTCTGGTGTCGAGGTTAAGCGCGGCGTTGAGTTCTGCCACTCAACACGCAATGCCTCCAGAATTCGGCAGAAAGTGGGGAACGGAGTGTCTTAACACTAGGTTCCCTCTGCCTACCCTGCTGTGTGCGGGATACAGCGTGAAGCTAATAAAAAAAAATTAGGCAAAGCGAGACGTTGAGTTCCGCGACTCAACACGCGATGCCTCAACAGTTCGTAGGAAAGTGGGGAACGAAGTTTTTCAATCGAAATGGACTGTCTTAACATTAGGTTCCTCGGTTCCCTCCGCTGACTCTGTAGAAGATGCAGCGTAAAGCTAAAAAAGAGATCAAAAGATTTGAAAATAGCCATTAATTTTAAAGAGATCGTGTTTTCATAAGTCTGTATATACATTCTATATACTTTGTTTTGTATGGTATATACGTTATACATACGTTGTATTAATAAACGGAGATCAAATATAAATATAACTAGTACCTAAACAACCATAAAATTAATAAAAAAACACTTCTCAACACGAGACAGAGCGCGGCGTTATGCCACTCAACACGAAACCCCTCGAGCATTCGGCGGAAAGTGGAGAACGGAAGTGTCTTAATGCGAACGGGCGAACGAAGTGTCTCCACACTAGGTTCCTAGATCTCTGCTTAAGTTTAGAACCTGATGCAGCGATCACCGACATACGCTTATAAGTTTAAAACTAAGCCACCTTTTTTAATGCGGTTTTCACTAATAGGTAGTTAAAGGCGCGTTTTATGTCAGTTTAGTCTAAACGAGCAAAGTTGCAAGCGGTTCACTAGTCATTGAATGCAGATATAAACCCCTTTAAACATTTTTTATATTTTTATTACACTTCACTTAATCACACACTATTTCTTTGTACAAATAAAAGAAAAAAATGCCGTTTTTATTAGGTCTACTTATAACTTTGTAACTATGTATTAAAATCTAATAAAATGTATTTGACCCACTTTGCATCACCATAAAAAAACTTGCTAGTTGTACGTAACTTAGGTGATAATACACTTATATTATGGTATCATCGAGTTGGTCTGATGATGGAGCTTGGACCTGAGTAGTGCAAATTTTCGGCGGTTAATAGTAAATCACTCAAGTTTAGACTCTAACTATAACTTACATATCCGAGCAATTTTAGCACTTGGAGAAGAAAAGCTATTTTTTAGTAATTATTTAAAGAAAAATTAAAAAAACGTAAAAAGGGAAAGAAGGAAGAATAGAAAAATATCCTTACTGATTTTTATAAAGCAGATAGAAACGCATGTTGAAATGACCAAAAAGAAGTCAATACTGATTCAAAAACCAATTGGATGTATTACTATAATGTATTGTACTCTGCCAATATAAGGCAGCACACAGTAAAAGCTATGCGAAAACGTGAAAAGAGATTTTTTTATTTCGTATGTTTCGTAATACACCTTTAGAGATATGTCATATAGTATAGCAATTTCACGCTGTACTCCGTATCAGGGTGAGCAGAAAAACCCTAGTGTTGAGACACTCCGTTCTCTACGCACCGCTTAATTAATCGAGACATTGGGCGTTAAGTAGTAGATCTCAAATTGTCCTGTTAACAGTGCGAAAAGAGTAATAATTCATTGCCCTAAGTGTGAAGTACACTTGAAAAACGGAGTATTTTTGCACTAGGTAATCTCTGCATACCCTGATAAGTGGTGAAAAAGCATGTATCTACAAAAATATAGCTTTTAATAACAAGTGATAAAACGCCTTATAATATTGACACTATATAAAGAACATTACTCAGATTAGGGTTCCATTGTACCAATACAAAAACTATAAAATAAAATCATTATCATAATCATATTACAAAATCTTAGTCACGCTTTTCTCAGGAACTAGTGTGAATTAGAAATTGATGTTTTTGTATAGGATAGTCCATTTATCAATGAAGGCTATAACCTGTATTATATTATGTGAAAGTGTATCGATGTGGGTGAAGCAGCAGGCAAAAGCTAGTGTTAATATAAAAGATATGTTTGTTATGTGACTCATAGGAATATAAATAAATCAATCAATTCCTAGTAATTTCGTTTGATGCCAATATGGCGTAGTGGGATAGTTTCTGAACGTTAACGCGATGGTTTTAGGTTCGATGCTAATTAGGGAGAATATTTTTATTTAAAACTAGCTTTCACCACCTTGCTAGCGAAAAACTTATCTATGTATAATTTTTTTATAGCTTCACACTGTATCCCGCTCATAGTAAAGTAGGTACACTCCGTTCCCCATTAAGATACTTCCGTTCCCCACTTTCACCGTCGCATCCTCGTGCCCCTTAGCCACGAGAGCCTCCATTTACTGAAAATATATTTAATATATTTTTAGAGTGCACGCTTTTTGCTGCGTAACGGTATAGGTATAAAGAGCCTAATGATAAGTCGCTTCGTTCTGTAGCTTCAGTCTAAATAAAAGATATTGCGTGTCGAGTGGCGTAATTCAACGCCGCACTGTGTCTTACTAGAGCAATCGAACCCACGATCCCTTGGCAGCTTGGCAGATAATGTAACATTTAAGCTATTGTAATTTCAATATTGGCATCGCATCACAATAAATAAATGTGTTGATTGATAAATAGTTTCCTGAAGATTTTCCTATGAACATATAAAAATGTACATACATGCAGGTACAATGTACATCTTTATCTAAATTAATATAAAACTAAAGAATTTGTTTCGGTTCAAATTTATAAATTCTTGTGTAATCGGAGAGTCCATTTATGGAGGAAGGCACTACGCTTGCGATCAGAGTTGCTTCTAGAACTTAGACTATGTAACAAATAGTCAAATACAGAATTTTCATTTGACCATGAGGACAATCTTATAAAAAATAACGTTTGTGAGGATGGATGTTTGTTGTACTTTTTGCTGTTACTAAACGGATTTAGATAAAATTTTACAATACGCTCATATATCCGAATATGATACAATTGATGTAAAAAAATTGTATAATTTGACTAAAATGTAACAAACAAGAAGCTAAAGCGGATAAAAAATTTTTTTTTTATCGATTTCCACTCGATAAGTACACACATATCACCAAGACGACCCAATTTAATTCAAACAGTATTGAATCCACATCCAAATTACTTGGCACTGTGTGACAGCGTGTGATGGTAAATGTGATGATTGTGGGTTTGATTACCACTCTGTGGAATTAATTATTTAATATCTTAATTTCTCCGCTCTGGTAACAAGACTAAGCGCGGCATTAAGTTCCCCCACTCCCAACAGAATGTCGTCATACCAAGTTTTCCTCTGCCTACAGCGTGAAGCTATATTGAAAGAAGTGTAATAATCTGTAAACAGACACAAGGTGCCAAGTTAAGAAATTTTTGTATGTAAATTGAGGCCAAGTAGACTTTAGTGCCAATATTTAGATTTATTTTAAAATCAATCTAATGTCAGTGTGAAGTACGTTTTAATCTATTTACGACATTCAATTATATAAAAAAATCGGTCAAGTGCGAGTTAAATTAGATCACCGAAGGTTCCGTAGCAATTTTATGGTTATAGGTTAATGGGAACGTGAATACTGTTTGATATAAGGTTGACATACTTAAGTTTCGAGTGTATGCACTCATTTTGTATGAAATGAACAACATATACAAAGTGTTTTTGTCATCACCACTTTAAATAAAAGCGCAGTTTTACTACTCTATACAGATAGATATAGAAAAAAGATTGTGCCAAAAAATATAGTGTTTTTTTCAAACAAAGTAAATAATAAAATCATCAATCATCTTTATTTGTATACTGTTGACAAATCTTGACAATTATTTTTAGATATGGGTTTGATATTTTACCCTATATGCTGCTCTCGTAAAAGGAATGCTTCCAGCCTGTATAAGGCTTATAACAGTTTTTTTATCTACGTATCTTTATCTACAAATAGTCATTGCACTATAAGTTCTTTCTTCTTACCAATCCAATACAAGTATCCTAATTCCTATTTTATTTCCGATTTTGATTACGAGGCGAATTTCATACAAAATGCAGCAAAAATAATGCTTAAACGATCTTTTGATTGCGTTCACTTAGAAGTTTATTTTTTATGTTCCAAGGGACCGTAGACTAGATATATAATATCAATAACAACTTGCCACAACCACGAGATCTTGATATGGAAATAGTCGTGCTATGCGTGTATGGGTACTTGATAGGTATGTGCTGCTGAGGCCGCTATTGCGCATTGAAATATTTAAATTATTTTTATTTCCCCACTCTGGTAGATAAAGAAACACGTAATGTCTAGAAAATTTGGTGGTGCATGGGCAACAGTGTCTTAATAATTTTTTAGGAGTGTCTTGTTATTTTTTTCAGACATCGCGTGTTGAGTAGCGGAACTCAATGACACGTTTTGTTTTGTCATATTTCTCCTAGTTAGAATCAAACCCACAACCGTTGCGTCCATAGTCAGACGCTGTGCCGCGCCATGACGGCCTCTATAAAACCTTTTTAATATCAAAATATTAGATATATATTTGTATATATTGTCATGTAGCAGCATGTAAGCAAATTTCAACAATAATCGAGTTGGTTTCAAAACAAAAGTAAAGTAAAATTATATTGAATATTAAAATGCGTTTTAAAAATATCATTTATTCGCATATTTTGTTATTTTTTTGTTTAAAGTCAAGTTTTTCATACACTCAGTCTATGGGACAAGAGGTTATCGAAATTGGTGCGCCTATAAAAGGTAAACATACATATATTTTAACATCATAAAGCTGAAGAGTTGGTTTGATTGAACTCGCTAATCTCAGGAACTAGTGGTTCGCAATGAAAAAAAAATTTTTTTCAATTTAATCAGCTTCACGCTGTATCCCGCACACAGCAGGGTAGGCAGAGGGAACCTAGTATTAAGACACTCCGTTCCCTACTTTCTGCCGAATTCTGGAGGCGTTGCGTGTTGAGTGGCAGAACTCAACGCTGCACTTTGCCTCGACACCAGAGCGAAGAAATGAAAATATACACAATATTTTTTTGTTGGAAAATCCATTTATCGAGGATGTCTACAGGCTTAAATCATTTTAATAGTTTTGATGTCTGAGTTACCCTCTATCATATGTCATGACACAACGAAGATTTTTAAACAGAATATTTTTCTCACGCTGTAATCTGTATCTCTCGTTCTGATAACACTTAGTCTAATTATTTTAAGAGACAAATAAATTACCAAATAGTACTAGGATCCGCCACATGCTGTGCACGGCGAGCTGCGCGAAGCTATGTTGCGTAAAATTTTGCTGTTTTCTGTTTTGTCCGCACGCGCTGGGTTAGGCTAGTCAGAGTTCAAAACGTTCCACAGTTTAACTCTACGGGTCACATTTGGCCCACTTACTCAAACACCACAATTACAATTACTTCTTAACCAAAGTACCTCCTTTGGATCACCGTGTAGTCCACAACATTCGTGCAAAATTTCAGAGCTGTAGGTTTAACGGTCGAGGAGGAGTAGCATTACAATGAAACACTTTTGACCAGTAAGAGCTTCACTTCGCTCACCTTAATAAAACCTCAATTTGTATAAAAGTAAGTGACTGTAACCGCGACTGGTTGTGGGTTCGATCTCCACTCGAGGAAATTAAATATTTATTTAAATTTATATTTTCGCTCTGGGGTCGAGGCAAAGCGCGTCGTTGAGTTTCGCCACTCAGCACGTAATCCTCTTTAGAATTCGGCGGAAAATGAAGAATGGAGTGTCTAAACATTAGGTTCAGGTTATACAGCGTGAAGTTGATTGTAAATCTTTCGTTACAGACTGACTGAACGATGACACACAGGCCACACGACTGGATTATCTTAATCGTTGATATAAATTATATACATAGGTAGCTTAGGGAGAATAGAGGAACACTAAGAGAGGAAAACTCAACATCTTACGGGAACGGGAAATTAACAGATGTTTCTTTCTTTTCTTCTTCTTTCTTCGTTTAAAATAAAAACCTGTTTCAGATGTACCAGATCTAGAAGAAGAACCATCCGCTGAGAATGAAGAAGATAAAGTGACTTCTACTACTATACAAGTTGCTACTAGGAAGGAAATGAAGAAATACTCTGTAGGTTTTATTTATGCACATATTTTTTCGTTGCCAGATTTTTTCTCAGTGAGAAGTAGGACTTTAGAACATTTTTAGAAAAAACAGCGAGATTCTTTTGCCAAACGCGGAACAATAATAAAATAATGAGGATTTAATTTATTATTTATCCATTTATTTGAATGTTAAATAAAGCTTTCAAAATAATAAGTATATTATAAAATAATAAGTAATATAAAATAATAAGTAATAAAAAAGTATTTTTAATACAAAAACGTCACTATACTTAAATGATATTGAGTTGGTTTACCGTAATGTAAGGCAGTTAAGTCTTCAGAATAATTATACGTAACTTATTTATATTTCTGTGAAATTATTAGTAATTAATTAAAATCTTAAAGTAATAAAAAAGAATATTTTGCCTGTCCCTATAATATAAATTATATACTTATATAAAATAAAAAATAAATAAGCTTCACGCTGTAATCCCATGAAATGTAATGTATCCCGCACAGAGCAGGGTAGGCAGAGGGAACCTTGTGTTAAGATAGTCACTTTTTTTTTACTCAACGCCGCGCTTTGCCTCGACACCAGAGCGAAGAAATGGAATGGAGAAATTTAAGTAAATATTTAAGTGGGAATCAAACCCACAACCAGTCAGTTTTACAGTCACACTTTGTGGCCTCAATTATATATTCATTATATATTTGTCTATATAATTAATTATAGGTCCGGGCAAAAGTTTATTCCTATTTTGAATGTATTATTAGTTATATCAAATCTCTTCGGCTGTACTGTACAAATAAATAAAAAAAACGCAAAATAAACGTATGTGACGAAGAAATTCGGTACATTTTAAAGTTTTATTATGAAAAAGGTGAAAATGCGACAAACGCCGTGAATAAAATTTGTGCGGTTAACGGACCAAATGCAGTATTAATAAGAGTAGAAGACATGTGGTTCAAGAGTTTCAAGTCTGGTAAATTTAGTGTAAAAGATGAGGTTCCTCTGGACGCCCAGTCACAGATAAAATCAGTGCCATCTTTGAGAAAGTGGAGCAAGATCGACATATTAATACCTACGACATTGCTGAAGAACTGGATGTTGATCGTAAAACAGTTTTACGTCATTTACGAAAGTCTGGCAAGAAAAAACTTGATATTTGTGTACCACATGATCTCAGTGAGAGAAACCTAATGTAACGTGTTTCCATTTGCGATTCTTGGTTGAAACGTAACAATTCCGAACCATTTCGTAAACAGTTGATTATGGATGATGAAAAATGGGTGGCTTACGATAAGAATGTACAAAAAAGCTCATGGTCGAAGCATGGACAAGCCCCACAGACCGCGGCAAAGCCCAGCGTGACTCGGAACGAAGTGATGCTATGTGTATAACCATACACATATCATCACTTCGATTGGAAAGGAATTGTCCACTATGAGCTTTTGCCACCAGGTAAAAACAATTCATTCCTGTACCGTCAGCAACTGATGAGATTAAAAAAGGTTATTGAGAAAATCTGGCGGGAGCTGGTGAATAGGAGGGGCTTGGTGTTCCACCATGACAACCCCAGACCGCACTCATATATAGCCACACAGTAAACATTGAAAGAGCTTGACTGGGATGTGTTAATTTCCTCTGTATGCTCTGTATTTGCTCCATCAGATTTCCACATGTTTCGGTCATTGCGGAACTATATAGGAAGCATAAAGCTATCCTCAAAAGAACATTGTGAACACTACCTATCAGGTATTTTTAATCAAAAATCTCAAAATTTATACAGGAATGGGATCATGGCATTACCAATAAGACGGCAAAAAGTCATCGATCAAAACGGCACCTATATACTCGTATTATAAATAAATAAAAAAATCCTTTGTATGAAAAATACGAAAACATTTTGTCCTGGCCTCATATATAATTTATTTCATTGTAATAAAGCTGTCGTCGATTAAGCAAAGCTAATTCTGAATTCCGCCACTATACACGCCAATTCTCTAAATGAGGCAGGAAAAGGTAGACGGAGCTCCTTAAAATTATGTTTGTGACGTATTTATGTAATTTTAATAGGAGCTTCACACTTTATGCCACATGCCGGAGTGGGCAAACAAAAGTTCTCCAAATTGAGCGGCGGAACTCGATGCCGCAAAAAAATATTAAAGAATTGACAATTATTTCTAGGTCACTCCAAATAAGAAAGGTAAAGACGTGGAGAAAATTAGTGGAAAAAGAGAAGAAGATGAAGAAGCCAAGATTGAAAAGGAACTCGCCGATATATACAAGGACTCTGTTGGTATGATAAACCTACTATCTAATATTATTATTAAGCTAGGGGCTACTATATGGCTGTGATTTCAATCACTACTCGTGGGAATTAATTATTTCCGGCGTACCCAAACAGGAAACTGAAAATAGTTTTAATATAATCATTCTGCAGACTGGGAATCGAACCCGTGATTACATACTATATATGTTTCACTGCGCTGCGACAGGCTCTAATATAATATTTATATTTTAATTAATTTCCAGATTACAAGGCTGACAGTAGTGAAGTATCGTTGAAGCCAAAAGAAAATATGACCGAAGAAGAGGACAAGCCTATTGCTCGCATTAGGACTAAGTTAGTCATCGTTTTAATATATAACTAGGCCTTATATGGCCGTGTATGCATTTATATATGAAGATCCAAATAATGTGGAGCTCCAGTATATAAAAAAATCTAGAAATAGATTTTATTTATTGAGGAAATAAAATTAGCTTCCCTCTGTATTCCAGTGGGAATCTAAAAACAACGGTATACATATATTTTACAGCTTCAAGTTCCAACCAGAATCTGGCAATCCCAAAGATATTGCAAAATTCAGGACGTCTATAGATGAAATTAGTTGTAATAAGAACAAGCTGTCTGGTGTCGTGAGTATTTAATTCTCTTCTTGGTTTTTTCTTTCTGTTTCTTTCTGCTTCTTTCTTCATTTTTATCATCTTCAAATTTAATATTTAAGCCGACTAATAAAAATGTTAGCGGTTTCACGTTGTATCCCGCATTTAGCATTAAAAAAGCATACAGTAAGAACAGCGTCTGACTGTAAACCCGGCAGTTCTGAGTTCGATTTCCATTCGGGAGATTTAATTATTTTTATAACTTCGCTATGGCAACAAGAGAAAAGTTCCGCCGCCCTACACTGTTATATATACGGGCTTATCCAACTAAAGCCAAGCCAAAAAAAAAATACCATTAAGATATAACTTGTATAAAACACAATGAACAAAAGCTAGAAAGTAGTAACATATTAAAAAAATGTCCAAGTTGGCATCGACTCTAAAAAATATGAATTATAAATAGTAAATAGTTATATAAGTATCAATAATGACACTTATTATTCTTAAATTTTCTTTACTCTGAAGTATTTAAGGTATTATTTTTTACAATTTGGTTTTTCTTTAAGATTGTGCAGAGATGCAAAGTTTTAAAGTCGCTATTATTGTTGTTTTTTTTTCTAAAAAATATTAAATTAAATAAATAAAATATAAATGTATATTTTGTCTCCATTGCATGGCTATTTGATTTGCTTAATTTGATTTTTTCCTCAGACCCAACACCCAACGTCTGGAGCTAGAAAAATAATACAAGACATTTTATTTTTTTCTGTATTTCTATTTTATATCATTTTAAATTAAAATAATAAAGAAGAAAAAGTACTCATATCTTTGGTGTATTTAAAAAAAAAATAAAGAAACTTGTTGAAAAAAGAAATTGAAGTTTTATTTGTTGTTGTAAATAATTTAAAAGCACATAATATAATTGTACCTGTGATAGTGAGTTAAATCTTTTATGTACGGAATAATTATAGATGTTTCGGTATATCATGTAAGTATACGTGCCTTCACGTTTTTATACAACATTTACCAAACACACCACTATTAGTCAATTCTTATTCATTCTAGTCCACAACTTATTTATTAACGATCGAATCCTATCGTAGCCTTCGTCGTGGCGCAGGGCCACAAAGTGTGACTGTAAACGCGACTGGTTGTGGGTTCGATCCCCACTCGAGGAGATGAAATATTTACTTAAAATGTATATTTCCATTTCTTCGCTTTGGTGTCGAGGCAAAGCGCGGCGTTGAGTTCCGCCACTCAATACGCAATACCTCCAAAATTCAGCGTAAAGTGTGGAACGGAGTGTCTTAACACTACTAAACTGTGTGGATACAGCGTGCAAGCAAAAAAAACTGTATAATAATTAAATAGTCTAACTGTAAGCGCGACGGTTGTGGGTTCGATTCCCAATCGAAATGCGGAGTGAACAATGAGTGTCTCAACACTAGGTTGCTTCCGCAGGGTAGGCCCTGCTGTAGATAGAAAAGCGTAAAGCTTTTTATTTATTTCTATGTAAAACGGCTAAAAATATATGTGTTGTGTCTGGCATTATTGATTTTTTTTATCTGTAATGACTCACTATCACTTTAGTGATATAATTTCTAGATATGACAGATAATTGATGTGGTTATATAGAGTGTTTGTTTTTTCAGCTTTACGCTGTTGAGTGGTGGATCTCAATACCGGGCTTTTTTATTAGTACCAGAGAGAAGAAATAAAAATATTAAAATAAAATAATTTATTCCCCCGAGTGGGAATCGAACCTACTTCTGCGCCACGATGACGGGCTCGGACGGAAGGCGGTTCTTCTTTAAGCTATTATATCTAATGTTCCTCATTTTCCTCTACCTTTTTGAGTGGCGGAACTCAACAGCTGGCGCTGCGCTTTATGTGCCATGATGAGAAAAAGCCAAAACTGTTTACAGCCACCACGCCACAATAACTTTATGTAATATAAGCGGAGGGTCAAAAAACAACTCGATTTATCACTAGTATCCAACCATACTATTCAGTGAGTATTGCGTGAAGAACAACAGAATATTCTATTTTCTAATGAAAAAAATGGTTTACATATTTAGGATTTTAGTAACATAAGAAACTTCGTATAAAATTATTGCAAGATTAAAATCACCGCCTTTTCAGAAACCTCTTCAGTCCAAGCCACTCGAGCTTATTGAACTATACGTTCTTATCGCTTTAAATAATAATAATAACACGCTGTATAACAAAATATAGATAGAGGAAACACACGAAGCTATCAACAAAATATCATAATATACTTAGGTCGTTATTCAGGTGTTTTCTAACGTAACGCACGTTTTTATATAAAATGGAGCACCCCGCGTTTGAGGAAGCTGGACAGTCACCGGGATTAGAAGTTTGGACTATCGACGTAAGTATAATAGGATAGGATAAGATTACATTGTTGTCCGTCTGTTCGTCCTTCAAGACCGTCCTGTAGAACTTGTGGAAGTATCAAACTGGAATAAATATTAAACATCCAAGTCCCTTTGAGCACAGAAAAATAAAAGTCAACGACAAAAAATATGAGCGCTTACAAGTGTTTCGTTTTTGTCAATTTTTGTATGAATTACACTGCGTTATCAAAATCTATGGGATATTTTTCGTTTACTTAGAATTATGAAATTTAGCAAGAAGTGAGACTTTACAGTATAAATGAAGGAAAACCAATTAAATAAATGAAATTTACTTTGTTTTTACTTTCCGTTGACCTTCAAGAGTTAAATTTATTATGGAGTTCGTGTTAGGATAGATTCACACGCGCTTGTTAAACGGAAGTCACTCGTGCAATGTCTAGAGACATTTGGATGAAAACTATAGAGATCTCTTTTTTATCCGTAATATAGAAGATAACGATTTTTAGCTTCACGCTGTTCCCCGCACATAGAAGGATAAGGTTCCCCACTTTCCGTAAACCGCGTACCCCGTAGTACCTATGTAGTACTTCGCGTGGTCTACGGGAAGTATATTATAGCTACAATTATGAAATTTGGCAAGAAGTGAGAATTTATAGTACAAAGAGTGAAAATTATACCTGTTTGTAACAATTTCATATAAATATATAGTGCATACGCCCGCAAACTTAAGTGTATTAATATTTAAAGTCAGTACAATAAGGTACCCCTACAGAGAAGAGGGGCGAGGTCTTTGCCAACTGCTACCACATCTTTGTTCATATCCTCATCAATTAAGAAACAAACATTAAGATTGCATACCTCGTCGTTATGCAAATTCTTGACATTCAGAAAGCTCGGACCCCCTCACTTACGCGGGATACACTGTCTCAATACAGACAAACGCTGATGGTGTTTTGCGTATGTCGTCAGCAATTTACGTACATTATAATTGTTATTCACTGATTGCATTGTTTTTGCGTGATATTAATCGAAGCTATCTTATAATGTGATTTTATTATCAGTTTACAAAGAGTTATAGAGAGTACCGACATTTTATTATACTGACTTAGTGAGTTTTATAAGTTTTTATTTAACTTGTCGTGTTAGTGGGTCAATCTCCAAAAGCATTCTTTTTCGCGTCGGGCGGGATATGTCTATAATAAAAACCAAATACGTGGTTTAATTTTTTTTATAGACAGTTCGATATTACACCTACATAGTAAAAGCCTAATTTTTTTCGTAACATCATTTTAACTACGTTAAAAAAAAAGTTCAAACTAAAACTCCTGATTGCTCTGGGTTGAGTAATATAATAATACTTTTGCCACAATTTGAATTTAAAATCGTGACCCAGCATTTTTTCTCATCGCTCTGCGTTAAGGTAAAACGTTGGGTTCTTCCCTAATAACACGCGATAGACTAATTTGAGCACCAGTAGTAGTCTACCCGCCAAGGAAGTCAACTGTGTATTGCACTGCTGGGTTCTATCATTACAAAGGTAAGTTTATGTTTGATCTGGCGTTAGTTCTCGAATTTTAGGGGTGCTTTGGCACGCTAATTAAATTTAATAGTGAGCTTGTGAACATGTTTGCCAAATGAGTTAAGGGATCGCCATGATGTATATTATGCGGCGCAATCACAACTTTCTAATGCTTTTATTTTCGGCAATACTTAAGATTCTGTAACTATTTGTCAATACCTTGGTTCTGATTGTTATATTAAAAAAGACCAATGCAATGATATTTAGCATTAAGTGAAATGTGATCATCATAGTCAAGCAGCAGTGTATCATCATTACATATTAGGGCATAATTAAATATTTTTAGCGACATTTTTAAGACAAGAGTTGAGAGATAACAGAGTAGCTGCTTAGGTACGTTTGGTGTTAGTCTTCCGTTACATAAAAAGCAGACTGCCTAGAGTAACGTCGTTGTGCCGAATGTGAATTAGATAGGGAGTAATTCACATTCGGCTTAATATAGAAACAATAAATTGTTCCATATCATGTTAAAACTATATTAGCAGTACCTAAGCCTATGTAAACACCTATGTGTCACGGTAAAGGTGCTTAAACGCTTAAGAGGACTTTATATTTCATGGTAAAATGTGTCTAGAATTATCCTAGGAGAAGCCGCATATTTGGTCATATTAGAAAGAGACATATACATACAGCCAATTTTAAAAGAATTTCGGGCTATTATGAGGGTATACCAGATAATTTGGTCAGCAAAACCTATAAACGTCTTGCCTATGAGGCGAGTAAGCTGTAACTACTGTACGGTGTCCGCACGCACTAATAAGTGTTCTAAAAGATGCAACAGAAGAAGCAACTTCAGCCCATACAAATGCTAAATATTAGACAGAACTGCCGGACAGGTCTGTCTATTGACATCTATTGACTATAAAAATTTAATCATAATAATCTAAGTAGGTATTTCTAAGGTAATTTTATTTGCAAAATGAAGTTGACAAAAGTTACTAATGCAGAAGAATAATTCGACGCCAACAATGACGATAATTTAATTTGTATTGTTGTTATTAATTATTTTCTTTCCATTAAAGACAAAAAATTCTGAAAATATGATTATTACACACCTATTTAGCTATGATTGAACTAAGCACTATTAGTAGAATTATTAGTTATGTTTATTATTGTTTTTTTTATAAATCATGTTCAAGTAATGTTTGTGTTATCTAATTTTGTAACCAATTCTAATCGCTCTGGCACCAATTGTGATTGTTTTAATCGCATTTTTTTTTCAAACTTAAATATTTCTATTAATTGTTTGTTTAAATGGAAGGCCAATAGGAAATATATGCTATTTGAACCTCACTCTTTTAAATGAGATATAAAATTCTCATTAAATATCAATATTTAAAAAGCATTATAGCGATCACACGAATACGCCCGTTTTGAAGATTCACCCTAGGAAGTAATGAAATCTTGTAGTAGGATAGTAGCTCAATGTGACCCACTTCTCAAAGTCCGATTGACCTGAAATTTGGATAATGACAGTTCTGACGACAATAAAATTACAAGAAAGTTTACGCAGTATGAGTTTTAAGACATTATCGGAGTCTCTTAACAAAGTGTTCCCAACTGATCACGTGTTGAGTGATGGAACTCAACACCATGCTTTATCACCAGTATATAATAATTATATATTAAATAATATGTGATTTGTTCTAGAAATTTGAACCCGTGGCAATCGAGCAGAACTTATACGGAAAGTTTTACAATGGCGATTCATACATTGTATTGAAGGTAAATATTTTCTGTTCTTATTTCCCTATCTTTTATCTCTTCTCTTGTTAGGTGTAAAAAATTAAACATAAATATAGTATATGTATAATAGGCAGAGAAATCTACAGTTAAAACACCATTTTCCAAACACAGTGCCGGATTTAGAAATGTGGGGGCTTTGGAGCAACGACGAAATGGGAGCTCCAACTATTTCCGAATAGAATAATTACTTTTAATTTCAAAATATTTATTGTGCACCCAATATATACAAGAAATTAAATTTTAAGTTATAAGAAAAAAAAATAAGTTGATGAAAACAAATAAAAAAAAAAAATCTACGGATTAAACCAAAAAATATGAATATTTTTATTTTATCACCTTCTCGCTGTATCCCGCATACAGCAGGGTAGCCAGAGGGAACCTAATTTTAAGAAACCCTCTTTCCAACTTTTCGCCAAATTTTCAAGGTATTACTTTATTATTGAGCGGAACTCAACGCTGGGATTTTGCCTTGTTGCTAGAGCGCTGAAATTAAAATATAAATTTATTCCCCCGAGTGGGGATTGAACTAGTGTTGCCAAATTATCGATAGTTTCGCGATCGATAGTTTTAATCTAAAAAAGCCTATACGATCGATACAACAATCGATCTTATCGATACTATCGATTCTATCGATAGTTTAGAAGAATACAATACAATCGGCTAAGTGCAATACTATCGATACTATCTGTAGTATCGTATCTCCTAATCGGAAATTAATCAATACAATCGATAGTATCGATACTATTAAATGTCTAGGATACAATAGTTACGATAAAATCTATAATATCGATACCATCGATTATTTTGCACTATCGATTATATGCTAATTTACGATAGTATTGAGTATGATTCTTAAGCTTAATTACAAGATGAAATGAAAAGAACAAAATACGTTTTTATTATATTTATAATTACGTATGAATAAGCAATTAGTTACGTACTTCAACTAAGATGTTTCTAATATCATAATGATTGGTTACTACACATGAAAATAATAAGCAATACTATCGCAAATTAGCAAGC
>JAATLQ010037620.1:0-23293 GCA_013421005.1 Heliconius erato x Heliconius himera | reverse complement strand
TCGTTTTCTAGAAATTCAATAGTATCGATACTATCGATAGTATCGATGTCTTTCTGATTTGGAGATACGATACTATCGATAATATCGATAGCATTGCATTTGTTCGATAGTATTGTACCCTTTTGAACTATCGATAGTTTCGATACTATCTCTTTAATCGATACTATCGATTTTAATATCGATAGTCCTTCTATCGGACTACTATCGATAGAATATCGAATTCCGATCGATAGTCCACTATCGATCGGCAACACTAGATTGAACCCACAACTGTCGCGTTACAGTCATATCCTTGTGCCCCTGAGCCACGACCGACTCGTAAAATTTTTACAAAAATATTTGAAATTTGGCAAGTCATCGGTAAAAATGCTGAATAACGAATTTAAGTTATTTTTTTATTTTTCTCACTTGCGGTGGCCTTCCTTTTGTGGGAGGCCCCGGGCAGGTATCCCATATGCCTCCCGCTGACTTTTTGAGACATCGTTTGTTGATTTATTGAGTTGCGGAATTGAACGCGGCTCTCTTAACACTAGATTCACTTTGCTTTGCTCTCTTATAAGCGGAACACAACGTGACGCTAAAAAATCTATCTAGACCACAGGCGACAATAACTCTACATACTCCTACAACGTCCACTTCTGGTTGGGAAGTAAGGCTACCCAGGACAAAAAAGGGGCAGCAGCAATCCTTACTATTACCTTAGATGACAAGCTCGGAGGTAAAGCAGTCCATCATCGTGAGGTTCAGGGTCACGAGACCAGTCAATTCTTGGGATATTTCTTACCAGGTAAGAATATATATGAAAATATATAAAGTTTTTTGGGTAGCTTTGCCCGCGTGGTCAAATAGAAATATATTTTCCAATGTACAGACACTAATCAGTAACGATTTTATTATAAGTAAATATATATAACAAAATAAAGCCTTTAAAAAAAAAAAAAATTTGCTTCACGCTGTATCCCGCACACTGCAGGGTAGGCAGAGGGAACCTAGTGTTAAGACACTCCGTTCCCCACTTTCTGCCGAATTCTGGAGGCATTGCGTGTTGAGTGGCAGAACTCAACGCGCGCTTAACCTCGACACGCTTAACCTCGACACCAGAGCGAAGAAATGGAAATATAAATTTAAGTAAATATTTCATTTCCTCGAGTGGGGATCGAACCCACAACCAGTCGGTTTTGCAGTCACACCTCGTGCCGCTGCGCCACGACCGGCCTCAAAAGCCTTTAAAATAATAAAGCCCTTAAAATATACTTAATCAGAAAAAAAACTGTTTTGCTATTTTACAGCTATAAGATACTTGGAAGGCGGTAACGAATCTGGCTTCAATGAAGTAGAAACCAACGCTGGTGCTGAGAAACGGCTCCTGAAACTATCTGGATGTGATAACTTGAGAATTGAAGAGGTAATTTCTTTTCTTAGCTTCACGCTGTATCTCACATATAAAATAAGGAACAGAACTTGGGAACAGTGCTAAGTATCGCTCGTATTTCGAGAGTTTGCGTGATGAGTGGCTAAACTCAACGCTGCATTTATTTTTGAAAGAGCGAGCAAATGAAAATTATTTAAATTTAATCATTGCTCAAAATGGGGATCGAATCAAAAGTGACTCGAGTCAAAAGTGACTCAATTTGAAACGGCGGCCTCAATCACTAGATTTAGCCTCACGTTGCACATTGCAAGATAGGCAGAGGGGACCTGGGTGTCTACTATTAAGACAGTCACTTTCCACTAAAGTCTGGAGAGAAATGAAAACAATTTTTTTTCATTGCCTTGTGTGGCAATCGAACCATCTGATTCGTTGATTTTAATTTTTATTATATTTCATCAGGTACCAGCTGAAGCCTCATCTCTGACTAAGGACCACTGCTTTATACTTGAAGTAGACCATGATATCTTCGTTTTGATGTCAGAAGGCGCTAAGGCTACACAAAGAAGAAAGATTATAAGCGTCGCCAATACATTGCGTGATGATTACCACAATGGAAGAGCTACTATTGAAATTATTGGTAATTTCAAACTTATATTTTGATTAAAACTAGCTTTTTTTGGAGAAAGGAATGTTTAAAATGACCAACCACCCTGGAAAAATTCTTAAATACGGCCATTTATATACGAGTACATTATGCATTGTCTTCCAGATGAGTTCTCTTCAGATGATGATATAAATCAATTCTTTGAAGCTCTCGGTTCTGGATCCAAGGATGACTTAATTGACGATGAATCGTCACATGTAAGTATTTTATTAAATTTTCTCACATTTTCTCATGAATTTGTTGCAAAATAAACAAAAAAAATTAGAATGGCTTATCACCATGCTCAGCCTTTAACTCTAGCTTCCCCTACATGGCCAAATGGAAATAACCAAGAATTTTGTATAACTCATGACATATTCTAAGTGTGGGAATTAACTAATCTTACAGTGAGTCACCTCGATACGATTAATGAATATTATGTAATAAAAGATAAATAGAGCGTTCAACAACAAAAATATTTTATAAATTAAATTAGTAGTTTTCGAGATATTAGACGAAAAAAAAATTATGTAATCATTTATGTCCATATTAACAAATTGTATCATGTAGTTTGTTATTTCTCTGAATAACAAACTACATGAGACCGTGCGCAGGGACGGCTTCATTTAGTTTACGGTTTTTGAGCTGTGTAGGGTTATAGGTATACGATTCCCACTCAGAAGATCTCGGGATATTTCATATTTTTAATACACTCTCGTACTCTGGTAACGAGGCAAAGCGCGTTCGTTTCGCTACTCCACATGCAGTACCTTGAGAATTCGGCACAAAGTGGAGAACGGAAATGTCGTAATGGGAACGGAATATCTTAACATTGATTCCCAAGTTTCCTTTGCCTATTCTGCTATGTTCATTATGCATCATGAAGCTAAAAAAATAAAACTAAATATGATATGTATAATTATTAATCCTTTTGAACGTGAAAATAACGTCAATGGTTGATTGTCAAATATAGTCTTTCTTTTTACAGAGCTACGCCAGAGCTAGTGCGTCTGAAGTGTACCTGTTCAAGGTGTTGGTGGGAGATGAACCTGAACTTGTCAATGTTAATAAACCATTCAAGCAGAAGAAACTAACTTCTGAGGTAAATCTCATATTTTATTGTAAATCGGATATTTTATTGTTTGTTATGCCCCGCACAATTTTCGGATCACTGTGTGGTGAGTGGTGGAACTCAAGGCCAAGGTTTGTGTACTAACCAAAAAATACAAAATATTCAATAATTCATTTCCCCTGACTGGATATCGAACCCACACTTTCTCGATAAATGCACTATCCAACACAAATTATTTTTAAATCTAATTGGTTTGGCTTAGTTCTTGAGATAAGAACGTTCTACTGAACTTTATAATAAAATAATATTATTCTATTCCAGGATGTCTTCATATTGGATACGCCATGCTCTGGAGTATACATCTGGTTGGGTAAGGATGTGGATGGCGATGTTAAGAAGCAGTGCCATGATATAGCACAGAAGTATTTGGATATTAAAGAATATCCATCTTGGGTGAGTTTTGACTTGAAATTATAGAAAAAAATTGTAAGAAAAATGCGATACTATTGATATTATCTTATAAAATATGTCTTAAAAAGTAGCTCTACCCCAGAGTATAACAGGACAGGTAGAAGGAATTTATTAATAAGTCACTCCGTTCTTCACGTACCGCCCTGTCTTAGAGACATTAAATATTGCATGGTGGATCTGAATTACTGATTATCGTTGAAAATAATTTAAGTAATAAATAAGAAATAAGAGGAACTGAAGAAGACTTAAATGATATATTACCGAGGCGAAAAAAATACCAAAATCTCCAAACTTGGGGAATACCATGAAATTTCTAGGAGACCATAGCTGTTTTGTACCGTATTTTTTTTATATTATATTTGTTAAAGTAAAAAAAACAAAATTTAATGGGTATGATTGCGTTCACTGTTTTATCCATTTTGGAAATATTATGAACTGAGTAGCGGAACTTAACGCCGAGTTTATCTTATCACATGTAACTAAAAGGTAATCCTTCTAATGTAATAGTTATACTTTTAGATACCAGTAACACGAGTGTCAGAAGGTTCAGAGAGCAGCACTTTCAAGCAATACTTCCACGATTGGGACTCCTTCTCACCCTCTACTCGTTCGGTAAAATCTATTGCGTCTGATATAGGTAAGCTATGTCAGTTATCTTGTGTTTTTTAAAGTGTAATACGATATCTAAGATTTAGGAGTAGTGATTTGATTTCTGCTGCTTACATTGTATAGAGAAACAGCTTCAAACAGCTTCACTTCTTTTCCCGCATATCATAGTATGCAGAGGGAACCTAATGTTAGAATATTCCATTTCATTTTTTAACCCAATTTTTAAGATATTAGATGTTGAGTGACTTAACGCCGCGCTCTGCCTAGAAGAAATGGAAACAACCTAAATATACCTAGTCGTATTTATAACGTCTACGAAAATCGTATACGTTTGTTACAATTTATTTATGTTATTAGCATCTCCGTAAGGAGATTTTTACAATTTTCCGCTACCCAAAGATATTTGCTTTGATTATTTATCACTTTCACTATCACACAGGCAAGAGAGAATAGATAAATAGCTTATGAAGTATTTTCAACATCTTTACTTTCTAAGTATGGAGGAGCACAGAATTCCGACTCGAGGAAAACTTAAATGGATTCCGAATCTTTTTAGTTTTATGCAATCGTAATTTTCATGTTTTGTAATTATTTATATGTAATTTTAAAAATATCTTCAAATTTAAAATTTACCTTAATCCTCTATAAATATAGATTTATCTCAAGCGTTTTTATTTATTTGTGGCGTCTAGGTTCCAATTGGTCTCACTAGGTCATTTAACACTTTGAAATAATTTTAGAACAAGTACTTGTAAAATTATCTGGATCTAAGAAATTAATAGTTGTACGTGGTGATTTTAGTATTCATTTCCACCACTTGTACCAGATTCAGGTTTATACTAAATTCATGTAGATATTCTAGATATTCTATTCTTAAAGCCAACAAGAATCATTGTACTCCAGTTATTCCAGATATATCCATATCCAGATATTCCAGTTTCAACAATCGCTACACTCCACAACCGTTGCTGAATCGTTACTTAAGGAGAGCGTACGCAAATATAATGTAGATTTTAAATTTAAATCAGTCAATTCAAGAGACCTCGTTAAAATATTTAAGTGAAATTTAGTAAAGTCATACCCATATTTATATCGGATAGTACATCAGATCCCAATAATTTTCGACCCATTTCTATACTACCCTCGTTTAGTAAGATTTTTGAAAATTGGTAATGTTTACAATATTAATACCACAAAATTGGCTTCAATTTAGTGCATCTGTAACTCGATTGCGTCAAATCTGTAATTCATATATGGGACAATGGGACTTTTACAATAGGATCCTAGTAAATGCAAGCTAATTTTCTATATCACGATTTAAAAAAATGATTAAAGACAAGAGAAAGTGTGTTAAAAGTTATTACCAAATTAATGATTTTATAAATGATAACATGCCTTGGGAATGAAATGCTGCATTATCACAAATAATTAAATATTATATGTATTTATTTATTTGTGACTAAATAAAAAATTGATAAAAGAAAAGTCTCGCGGAGTTTCTTGCGCCAGTTCTTCTGTGGCCATGTGCCATTAACTTTCGTGAACTGGTGATAAATTATTTAACATTCAAAAAATAAAGCATAAAACTTCATATTTTTTAAAATTGTTTGACTTTGAAATATTTACGGTTTTTTTCTAGAAAGTGGCTACTTCTCAGGAGATGCTGATGATGAAGAAGCAGTCGCTAAATACATCGGTAAAAGTGCATCAGCTGCCTCGTACATGCCGAGTGGTGATTCCACTGGTTTTAGTGTTTTGAGGTATTTTTTCAGCTTCACGCCGTATCATTATACACCAGGGTAGGACCTCCTACGTGGTCCGTACCCACTCAAAAAAGGCTTGTGTTATTCCTGAAATTTTGAAGACATAAATTTACCCTGAAATATAAAACAATACCTTAACGCGGACTAATCTGCTTAAAGCAGGACTAATCAGTTTCAGGCCCCCCTGGAAGATATCTTGAGATAGGCACACCAATCGCGCACAATTTCATATAATTTTGCTAAATTTCTCATTATTAAAGTATTCTTCTTCTCAGAGCTTCAGAAGATCCAGAAGATATAACCGAAGAAAGCGAATCACCAAAATTCTATCAAAGCGAAGTTTATGCCGTAAAATATCATTACAAAGATGACAATGACGAAGATGCTGCGGTTGTTTACCTTTGGATAGTAAGTACATTAAAAACTGTGAATTGGATTCGCCTACATTCTGTTGACCTACAGTTGCTGATCTACGGAAAGTTTATTTATGACAAAGTGATCCTATAAGAGTTCCATTTTTTGAGGTTACCAGAAATTAACCTTGATAAGGATTTTTTAAAGAAATTTAGTAAATAAAACACAACAAACAATACAACAAACAAACGACATACTTTGCTATATAGGTGATACTAAAAAAAGCTAAATAAAATACATTATGAGTGTTTAATTTATAGGGAGCAAATGCAAATGAAGACGCGGTCAAAGCGGGAATAGAACTTGCGACCAAATTGGAAGAAGAATTAGAAGACAATGCCATTCTAGTTAAAATACCACAAGGAAAAGAAACTCGACATTTTCTTACTTTATTTAAAGGTTAGTTTACTTCACGCTCTATGCCATATAGGCATATAGCATAGTAGGTAGAGGGAACGTAATGTTAAGACACTCCATTCTTCATGGACGGCCAAATTTTGTATATATTGCTTCTAGATTGGCGGAATTCAACGCCACGCGTTGCTTCTTTACCAGACCTAGGAAATTAATGAATCATTATACAATTTATACACAACATGGAAAACACAAAATTTCACGGATGTGCACGATGTCAATGCATATAACTGCGCGTGCTTTAAACCAACTTAAACTAAATTAAGCAACTTGAAAATCAACTATTTATAATATACATCGCATATTAGGCATAAACGGTCGTATCATTTCATTGCGTTGACTTTTTTTTAGCTTAAGCTTAATTTCTTTCTGTGCTCAAACGGATCGTAGACCTGAATATTTGTTCCGTATTAATTTCAGATCGATACATATACTCGTACACGATCTTGAGATCAATGCTCTTGACAGACGGACTACGAAAATGGTCCTATAAGTGTTTATTTTTTCCTTTCTGCTATACGGAACCGTAAAAAAGAGAAAATTATCAAAAGTAATATATATCCATCATCATCGCTGTCTACACAAAATATGTCTCTGACATTTTCTATTTTGCAGGAAACCTAATCATTCTCTGCGGGGACAAGGAAACTGAATACAAAAACGAGAACTTCAAAAAATCCTATGATGATGATGGAATCCGTCTTTTCAGGGTATGCCGAAGAATATATTTTTTTAATTTCATGCGGTATCCTGTTTGTAGCAAAGAAGGCAGAGGGCGACCTAGTGTTTACCACGGAACTTCCAGCTATCGAGACATTGCAGTTTGAGATCCCGCCAGGATTTAACGTCACGCTTTTTATTGTTACCAGTGCGAGAAAATGAGAATAATTAATTCCCTTGAGTATCGCATGTCGCAATCTTCGTATTTATAATCAGAGTAATAAGATTACTTAACAAATCATTTACTAAATTTAAAATGAATACAGGAAACAATGTGTATTTTTATTAGATCGAAGGTACCAAGGAAGGTGTGGACATGAGAGCGACTCAAATAGAAGAATCATCGAATAATCTAAGCAACGACGACGTCGCTATTTTGGAAACTCCTGACAAAGCCTATCTGTGGATTGGGAAGGTAAATAAAAAACATCTAAATCCTTTCGTACTTGAGTCATCAGTCGCCTTATAATTTTACATACAAAAAATATTCTTGAGCCTCTTTATTTATTTATTTTGAAATTAAATGTAAGTCGACTTCATGTCTACGAAACCAATTATATTAAATGTGGTTCAGCTTGTAATGGACATGCGTGGAACATAAATTACGAACATATTTATGCTTAGGCATATAAAGCGAGAGGTGCGCCGCGCCGTTGCTCTCACTCCGATCGAGGTTCTAGTCCCACAGGACGCGCCATTGCCGTCGTCGAAAATAACCGTGCTTTTCCATATTAATTGAATTATTTACACGGTACGAAGACACAAACAAACAGTTTCAATATTTTTGTCTGTCTGTTTGCGAAGTTCTCATGAGACCGAAATTTACGGAAAAAAATTCTGTTAAATAGTACTATATTTTCGACCAAATTCAAATAAACTCCCATAAGACTTAAATTACGGTTTATTTCGTCCTTAACAATATAAATAGTAAAATAATTAATGACTTTTCTTCATATACACTTAATTCAAGCGTATGAAGTCGCGCGGAAGCCGTTAGTTTTATAATTCAGATTTTTTTCGCTCGGGTAACAAGGCAAAGCACGGTGTTGAGTTCCGTCACTAATAAGTCTAGCTTATAATATAAATATTGTTTTACTATAGGAATCCAGTGAAAACGAACAAGCAGCTGCAAAGACCTTTTTGGCCCTACTAATTGAAGAAAAAGAATTAGAAGAAGTCAACCAAGGGGACGAATCTGATGAATTTTGGGAGGTTTTAGGTAATTTCTTTATTTCTCACTTTTTGTTAAATTTTTTATATCCTCTAAAGTCTCTGAAGCTAAAAGTCGAAACTCGAAATCTCGATACTATTGATAAAAACTGTAATTTTATTACAATTTTAAATATTTTGAATTATTTTTTTGTAGGAGGACAACCAGAAGAGAAAGAAGATTCTTCAGGATGGAGAGTAAAGGCCAATAGAAGAGTGACCGCACCGCCCACCCTCACTGCGGTCACGGTCACTAGGACCGGAAGGATCATATATGAAGAACTTCCCCCTGACTTTAAACAAAATGTAATAAGAAAACAAATTCTGTTTTAGTATTATTTTATTATATTTTTAGTTGCACGCGACAGGTTGAGGGTTGGATTCACACTCAAGAAAATTAAATGTTTAATATTTATGCCACTCAACACGCAAGGACACAAAACTCTAGAATTCGTCGGAAAGTGGGGAACGGAAGTGTCTCTATGAGAGCAGAGTGTCCTAACACTGTGTTCCTATATTCCCTCTGCCTACCTTGCTTTGTACGGCAAATAGCGTGATTCTAAAAAAAATTTTGTTTTTTGTTCAGTTTGTGAACCTAGTGTCCAGGCATGGGTTGAAAGACAGACAATCTAACATACTAATGCCTACCCTACTATATGCAGGATACAGGTGAAAGCTAAAAGAAAAAAATGTTTTCAGGATCTTTCAGACGATGGGGCCTATGTAGTGGATAATGGAGAAGAATTGTATCTTTGGTTGGGGAAGAATATTCCACAACGGGTAAAGGAAGCCAGACTTAAGATAATTGCTGTAAGTAAATTCAATATTGAGTTGAGTGTCGTGAATTCGTTCGATTCCTATATTTAGGATATTGATATCTTGTCACTGTGGAAAGGCCTATGATTGAATATTTTTGGGCTAGATCTCAATCGGAGGTATAATAATATTTATACAACGGGTGTGGTATGCGGGATATAGCGTGATACTGATTTTTATTTTTAGTTTTTTTTTAATTAGTGCTTTCACCCAAATAAACTTTCCAAATTTATATTAGTATAAATTTTAATACTTCGTTCAAAAACTATTAGTTATAGCTTTTACATGAAAACTTTTCTTTAGAATTACTCTATCAAGTCTTAGTGAAAATCACATTCAAAATAAGTGCATAGATTGTTTTATACAATTTGAAGATACTAATTTCTTATGTTTATTACAGGAATACATAGAAGATGACGGCTTAGAGCGTACCGTAGAATCAGCGATAGTCGTCACTTTAAAACAAGGAAAAGAACCTGCTGTTTTCAAAAATATGTTCCCGGAATGGGATAATGATTTGTGGGATGTGAGTTGATTAATATTAATTTACTTTTTAATATTTAGTGTCACTTAATGCTGCGTATTCTCTTATGAGAGAGGTTCCTGAGATTAGAGCGATGAACCAAATAAACACCTCAGCTTTGTAATATTAAGAAAGATGTAAATATTTCTCAAAGTGATATTTAAATATACAACCCACGCATTCAATGAAATAACAATAAAATTATTTTTAAGAGTATTGAAGTAAGTATGTAAGTAACATACCACATTTTTTTTACTTGATTTATTTTTCAGAACCAAGAATCATATGAAGATATGAAGAACGAGACAAAATCACATAATTCAAAGTAACATTATAAATTAAGTATTTAATTATTGTATGTATTTAATAAAAAAAAATTAATACATTTAATTCCTGTAAATATTGATTGTATTATTTACCAGCGGCACCCGTAGTGTTTATTTAAGTACTAGCGACCCGTTCGCGGCTTCGCCCACTTAAACTACTGAATTATTTATAAAATACACTGAATTATTTTCGTGTTTTACTAAACCTATCTCATATGTCTGCAGCGCACTTAAGATTTCTAATGTAAATATTATTAAAATCTTTGGTTGCATTTTCGTAATTCCCATAAGAATATTCAATTGAATGATTAAAAAAAAACAACTTATCGATACTTACAATAAAATCGTATCTTATGGTGTCTGTACATGGAAGACATATTAGAAAAATTGTTATTCAGCAGCTTTTGAGATTAGCTTAATCTCAAAAGCTGCTTAACCGATTTAAGTGCACTTTTGTATTTTAGTAAACTTCTCTTGACATTTAGTATTTGTTTTATTTTAATCGGTTCGTAAATATTAAAGTTAAAACCAGATTCATATTGCTGTATTCCGCCTATAGCTGGGTAGGTAGAAGGAACCTAATGATAAGACTACCTTTCTGAGATTTTAATAATTTCCAGAATTCAGACCATGACAAATCCAAATAAGTTGATGCAAGAGATCCTGGCCCGAAATAGAAAAGTGATATAAATTACCACAATGGATGGATAATTTTGCGCAAGAGTCTGCTGATTCATTTCCACTTATTACATACAAAGTAACATCCAAATCCTTTGGATGTTAGGATAGGTTACTTACTTCATGGCAATGCGTCCACCAGTAGAATTGAGTACAGTGCACTTTTGGTTTTGGATTGATCTAAAAATAACAAAAAATTTTTTAGCTTCATGCTGTATCCGACACATTGTAGGGTAAGCAGAAGAAACTTGGAAACTTAGTCTTAAGTTATATAAAGTAGTTAAAATTGTGCTTTCATTTAAAGTAGTGGAGGTACACAAGAGGGACATTTTTATTATTTTTTTTATCAGTTAAAATTTTTGTAAGTAATTATTTCTGTACTGCATTTGGACGGATATAGATGAAGTTTCAGTATTGGTACCTATCCTATCTACCATTAGGTGATTTTCAAAGCAAATAAAGACTGGCGTAATAAGAATACGAAATTATAATAAAATATACGAAAAACCCATCTGCAAAAATTAAAAGGGAAAAAACAATACCCATTGTTGATTAGGATCCACAGTCGAGAACCATTCTTCAGCTAATTAAATTTTCCCAAATTGTCCCGCAAAATTTAAATATGCCCGACGATACGTCTTATAATTCTACAGTGAGCTATTGGGCTAGTTTTTTTTAGAGTTCCGAACCCAAAGGGTAGGAACCCAATAGGGTCCCCTTTAACGGGACCCTATCACTAAGACTCCGCGGTCCGTCTGTCTGTCTGTTTGGCAAGTCAAACAGACAGACGCACCAAGCTGAAACTCATAAATTTTTGTTGCCTATAACCACAAACGCAAAAAAAAAACAGCACAAAATAAATACAGGAACTGAAAGGTAGGCAGAAGAAACCTGGAAACCTAGCATCATGACACTCCGCTCTCATTAAGACACTAATATGTTGATTGGAATTTGGGACCAAAATTAATATTTTTACTTTATTTTTTAAATATATGCATGTATGCCTTAAGACAGATAGGATATAAATAAAAGAATTAAATGTTAACATTATAGAGTTTAATTTCTTTTGAACTTAAGGGTAAAGATAATATAATTGTTTATTTTATAGAATATTATGTGTGACGATTGTGAATTCAATTTCATTTAAGGAAATGATTAATTATAAATAACAACCTCTGATAAGGCCAAGCTTGGCGTTGATTTCTGCCAATTATTATTTTTATTTGCTTCACTCTGTATGGA
This sequence comes from Heliconius erato x Heliconius himera, assembly GCA_013421005.1. Lineage (NCBI taxonomy): Eukaryota > Metazoa > Arthropoda > Insecta > Lepidoptera > Nymphalidae > Heliconius > Heliconius erato x Heliconius himera. Next base: position 11,021 of record JAATLQ010037620.1, on the reverse strand, counting down.
TCTGTATCCACTCCACATCCATAGCACTGCCTGTGGTTTACAGCCAGCGCTCTCAGACAAAGGGAAAACATTCCATTCCTCACTTTCCGCTTAATTTACAAGATATTATGTGTTGAGTGACTGAATTTCACACTACTAATTGAATGTGAAATTAAAATGATAACAACAAAACATAACAAAAAGCTTTGAAAAATATATTTTTTATCTTTGAGGTAATAATAATGATAATAATTATATTTCATTTCCCCAAGTGGGGATAGCAAACATGATGGTCGTATTTACAGTCAGTATATTACAGGTATGTGTGTCGCTGTACAACAATAACCCAATTTTTTTTTACATTTTCTAAACAACTGATAATTAAAATCAGCCCAATAAAAAGCTCTTAAAAGTAAACCAACAACAAAAGAGCTGATAATATTCAAATGGTTGAAAATATTTTCTTGAATCATGGTTAATCAATTCACCTATCATACAAAAAAATTAAATCAATATTGGCTCATCTGTTTGGGAGTTATGATGTTACACACCAACAGACATACAGATACACATGTGTGTATCTGTGTATGTACACAGACTTATCAAATATATAATTATATACACCCTAATTTTGATAAGGGTAAAAAAAAATTAAACACTTGCTATACATTGATTTATAATCTGAACTAAATTATTATTTTCCAAGGCAGCAGCTACTCTTTCTTTGTCAGCTAATTGTTTATTGACCGCATGTTCTGACATGTGAGAGCCTTCTGATACTTCTACCGTCACTTTGAAGCGACTTGGTAAAGATCTTAGGAGTTGTACCCTGATTGATAGACCTGAAATGAAATAATTAATTTAGTTATAAATGTAGGTGAGCGACGGAACTCCACACCACATTTTGGTCTGGGAAGAAATTGAACCCATAATTACAAATTTTGCATTATTTTCCTTCATCTCACTATAAATACATAAACTATTATATTTGTAACTTTACATTAGATAAACAGTTATAATTATAACATTGAAATGTAAAAAAAAAAGTATAAGAATAAGATACTCTGGATTTACATTTGGATGTTTTATCATCTCAACTATTTACACAGTTTCCAAGTTCTTGCTGCCTGCCTTAGGCAGAAATCCTGAGAACCTAGTGCCCCTGCGCCACGCCTGGCCTCTTAAGCTATAATTATTTTAAAATAACCAACCCACCTATCAAAGTAGCCATACTACAATGTGGAATAGTTGGTGTAAAATAAACACGCACTAAATTCTCCTTATTGTCTATCAATACATTCTTTTCTTCAACCACTCGCAGCTCTTCCAACGTCAGAGGATGTTCAGGATCATTAATATTGCGTATTAAATCAAATATTTCACGTTCATCGATTTCATCTCTTACGTCTTCGTTCCGTTCCTCTGTTGTTATTTCTCGAGCTGAACCCTTTTCGTATACGTGCGGGTTTATATTGTCAGCGATTTTTGTCATTTTTATTTGAGTTAAATTGTATTGTGAATTAGTTTCTTACGTGTTTGTAGAAGATCTAGAAAATAAACAGGTCAAAATTACAACACATGTTTAATGTCAATGTCAACATCCCGTATCAGTTCGTAAATTGTTATTAAATATTTTATACAAAACCTAATCAGTCAATTTACCTAAAGTGTAAAAAAATGCTACATGTGACTATTTCCTCCTGTCACGTATCTTTGCATCCCAAATTGTATAAAAATCCACATATATAAATATTTTCAACAATATCTATGAATTTAAATCATAATTATCCAACCAATGCTTAAAAGTCATTTCTGATTAATTACAGAATAATAAAAAGAGTCTTATATAACTGCACTTTTATCAAAATTAAGAACTTTTCTATAGCACAAACAATTTCTGCATTTTATCCGACTACATTAAAATATATGCTATACCTTTTCGAAAAAAGTAAATTATAATTTCCTTTTTCAATATTATAGTGAAAAAAAAAAATATTTTAATTTTCGAACTAAAGTGGGTACGTTATTTGAATTTGACAGTTCTGCTGGATCAATACGCGAAGTGCAAAAGAGTTTTGTTATAATACTTTATATATTTAAGGGGCGTTGGTGAATTCTTGCAGAATAATCGTATAATTACATGTAAGTTTTATAAAATAATAATAATTTGATTAAATCATTACATTATACCTAATTTTATTAATAAATTATTTTAATCTGCGAAGAAAATGCAAAATTTTCAAAACTTTCTAGATAATGTAGTTTTATTGATTGAATTATGTATTTTGATTGTGAGTCTATAATATTTAAATCAGCTTCACGCTGTATCCCACACAGCTAGGTAAGCAGAGGGAACCTAGTGTTAAGACACTCCAATCCCTGCTCCGTTTTTTTATCTATAATATTTTGTTATGAAGAAGTTAATTCTTAATTATTTTTACAGTAATCGGTTAAGAAAGCTTTTTATATTACATTTTATTTGCAAATATAAGATAAGATTTATTTGTTCTTGATTAGAAATTATATTTATTTGTTTTAGTTTTAATCCCTTTTAGAATATTTTATAATGATTCTTATCCCCTTTCTGTCTCTTGTTTATTTAATAATTAAACAAGGAATTACAAAATTATATAATAAAAATAATAAAAAAAATGATTTTACTAATCCTTAAGATTCTAAATGAATAAATATTAGCATGACTATTTCTCTACAATACCTCGGAATTTTATTTAAAATTAAGCCTGAATAATAAATCTTTACACAAAAAGGTCAGTTTGAGACTAAAGTCAAGTTCTATTCCTTGAAAATATTTCTACATATGCCCAATGTTCTGAGCTCCATGCCCTGCGGAATTTTCAAGACATTGCATGTTGAATGGTGGAATTTAATGCAGTGCTATGTAATATATTTATTTTCTTTAGAAAAATGGGTGACCCGTGGATGATACAACCCCACGAACATGTGAAGTTTGCAGAGCATTTCCGTAATCTGGGCCCTGTCAATGGAACTTTGACTGGGGAACAAGCAAAGAGATTTATGTTACAGGTATTTAAATTTTAAGTGTTTTTACATATTTTGTTTAATATAGTATTATAGAGATCATTTACTTGAAGTTTTCCATTCTATTTCGGTCTTAACATATTCTAGGAATATAATATGCTAGATAACTGTTCTGGAACAGTTAAGACTACTTAATTATTTCAAAACAGAAATCAGTCATTCTGAGTTCCGAAGGTAAAATATAAATGTTATGTAATGTTATTTAAAAAAAAATTTTTTATATATATACATAAATTAATTTTGTTCATTGCTTAGAAATTTTATTGGATTTATGTTTTAAAGTTATTGTTGTGTTTACAGGCACATGCTTGTGCCACAGATAAACAAAACAAAACCCTGACCTGGACTGACATTGTTTTTTTCAGCTTCACATTGTATTCTGCATATAGGAGTGTAAGCAGACGGAACCTAAACTTTAAGACACTAAGTTGCCCATTTTCTACGGAATTTTCAAGACATTACATGTTGAGTGGCGCAATTTAACGTTGCGCTATGTCTTGTTACCAGACCAAGGAAATTAAATTATTAAATAATTAATTCCCCCACATAGAGACCGAACCCACAACCGTCGCATTTACAATCACATGTTCAGCTGCTGATGTCGCTTACACAATGGTCTCCAAAGTTATTCTTATTTCTTATGTAACATAAAATAATAATATTTATGCCTAAATCTTTATTTTTATGACAATCTTTACACACAATTAAATAAAATAATAAATAATTTTAAGAAACGCAACACTCTTTTGTACTTTTATATGTTATTTGAAATATTTTATGATTATTTTGCAGTCACAACTGCCACCACCAATTTTAGGGCAGATTTGGTCTCTCGCTGATACAAATGCTGATGGCAAATTGGATTTGAAAGAGTTCTCTATCGCTTGCAAGGTAATTTTAACCACTGAGCTAGTTTATAATTGTCTAAGTATCTACTGAATTAAGGTTAAGATTTAATGACTGAAAAACTATGATTACGTGAATAAGTCAAATAAAAAAATATATGAATAATTTAAAAAACTTAAAACACTTACTAATATCATAAGACCAGCTCGATGGTACCACAATATTGTAATGTCATCTAATTTACATACAATTGTCAAGTTTCATATTGATACAACAATTATAAAATTAAAAAAAATTAAATAAGCTTCACGCTGTATCCCGCACACAGCAGGGTAGGCAGAGGGAACCTAGTGTTAAGACACTCTATTCCCCACTTTCTGCCGAATTTTGGAGGCATTGCGTGTTGAGTGGCAGAACTCAACGCCGCGCTTAAACTCGACACCAGAGCGAAGAAAATGGAAATATAAATTTAAGTAAATATTTCATCTCCCCGAGTGGGGATCGAACCCACAACCAGTCGGTTTTACAGTCACACCTCGTGCCGCTGCGCCACGACCGGCCTCAACAACAATTATAAGTGTGTATAATGCACATTCTTAAATATTATTCATATTTATTTAGTTACAGCTCAACCTAATATAAGTAGTGTTTAAAATAACTACTGAACTATAGGTATTTTTTTTTATATGCATTGACTTAATTTTTTAAAAACAAAAAAATTTGAACATATCGGTTTTTGAACCCACACGTCTTAGAAACCGCCCAAGAGGCGCGCGACATAGAATCCTGCTATGTTAAAATGTTTATATTTTTATAAAAAAATATTTTTCTTTACTAAGTGTTGAATAACTTTTTTGAAGTACAAAACAGCAATAGCCATCCTTAAATTCTTTTTTACAGATAATAAATTTAAAACTACATGGTGTGGAAATACCGAAAACACTACCACCTTCACTGCTTGCCTCACTGAGTCCAACAGGTATATTATTTTATTAAAATATATATATACACACACTTTTGTTTCAATCTGGCTAATAGGAAATAATAATATTTATAACTTACAGTAGATTTTTTTTAATGCTTGAAAAAATACTTTAGATATTTTTAAAATAATCTAAAAAATATCATATTTTAAATCTTGTTATCTCTGTATAAACACTTTAGTCATTTATTTTTTTAGTAAGTCTATAACTAAACCCAAAAATATTACATAGGTACATAATCACCAATAAAAATGCTATCTATTTCCAATCACTTATTGAAAGAAATTCTTATTTTTCAAGAATTTTTAATTAAAAAACTTTTTTTTTTTTACCTTCTAGGTGCCAAACAACAATTTCCTCCACCTAAGCCACCTATTCCACCCATGCCTACTATGACCCAACCTCTAATAACCGGGTTACCTCCTCAACCCGCACAATCCAATCAATCCCTTCTAGGTGATTTCAATCAATCAATCCCCCCAAAACCAGCAGTCCCAGATTTAATTTCCGGTGTAAAACCACCTATTCCACAACCGTTGATCGGTAATGGACAACCATTGATCAATTCGCCTCCTCAAATGGCTAATCAACCTTTGATTCAACCGAGTCAACCATTGATCCAATCGAGTCAACCGTTGATTCAACCGAATCAACCATTGATGCAACCAAATCAACCGTTGATGCAACCAAATCAACCGTTAATTCAACCAAGTCAGCCATTGATTCAACCAAATCTACCGTTGATTCAACCGACTCAACCATTAAACTCAAGTCAACCGTTAATGACCCAATCATTAACGAGCCCCCCAAATCAAATGAATTCTATCAACCAAAATCAACCATTGGTTGGCCCAAGTCCTTTAGTTCCGTCTTCTCAACCACAAATTCCGACGGGAACGACCGTAGGTTCTTTAGTTAGTCCTCCCAAGTCGGTGACAAGTGTAGCGGGTTCAATTCCGAGTCAACCAATAACTTCTACGCCCATTACGGCGGTGAAAAGTGATTCGTTCTCTAAGCCTGGTAAGTTTTGCTAAGTAATAGGGATTTTTTTATTTTTATTTATATCTGAATAAAATTATTTTCGGCGGATAGTTGTGAACGGAAGTGCTTTATAATGGGATCGAAGTGTCTTAACATTAGGTTCCCCGATTCCCTCTATCTTACCTTGCTGTATGCGGGATACAGTGTGAAGCTAATATATATATATATATATATATATATATATATATATATATATATATATATATATATATATAAATAAATCAGCTTCACACTTTATCCCGCACACAGCAGGGTAGGCAAAGGGAACCTAGTGTTAAGACACTCCGTTCCCCACTTTCTGCCGAATTCTGGAGGCATTGCGTGTTGAGTGGCAGAACTCAACACGCCGCACTTAACCTCGACACCAGGGCGAAGAAATGGAAATATAAATTTAAGTAAATATTTCATCTTCTCGAGTGGGGATCGAACCCACAACCAGTCGGTTTTACAGTCACACTTCGTGCTGCTGCGCCACGACTGGCGTCATTTTTATAATTTTAAAAATTTTCTACATAATACCTCGGCAATGCATAGAATACCAAAAACTTGTAAGTAATATATGAAATATTATTTATTTTATACTTTGCATAAGTACTCTGTAAAATATGGAATGTGCAGACGGTAATTTATGTATGTATAAGACGAGAGCAAGCAAGAGGGAGGAGGGCTTACTTGCTTACATTTTATGCTGATTCTATACAATACAATAGACAATAATATTCATACTATATCGCCTAGATGTAAACCTAGATAGGTACAGGTAAAGATTTATTAGTTTTTTCATTAAAATTTCTTTAGGTTCTTTAGTAACAAGCCCTACAGAAGTTCCAATGGGAGTTGTGAGTCCTCCACCAGCAGTGGAATGGGGTATACCACAACCACAGAAATTGAAGTAAGTTTGTATTTTTAGTAGGGTAAGCAAAAAAGACAGTGGTAAAACTCTTCTTTTACCACTGTCTTTTTTGCTTACCATTTAGGTAATATTAACATTTTTTAAAGTGACTTAGGAAAACTGGTTCATAATCAGTATGGGTAAAATGTAGTCTATCATAGAGTCTATTATAAACTTTGTAGAGCGCGGATGTCACATCCAGTGGACATCTATAGGATCTAACTAGCTCTTGACTGATGGTCTTTATGGAGGTTTGGGTCGATATAGAGCATGAAAAAGAAAGAGGGATGTGAACTCAGATTTTTGCGTCTCTTGTGCAACTAAAAGCAATCTGTTAATTCTTTGTTTTAAGCATTTTGACACTAATTTTGTCCTCCAGATATACTCAACTATTCAACGCCACTGACCGTGCCAAAACCGGTTCTGTATCGGGAGCTCAGGCCAGGTCTATAATGCTACAGTCTAGACTTCCACAACAAAGCTTAGCCCAGATATGGGCGTTGGCTGATTTGGATTCAGATGGGAAGCTAGGTGAGTACACAAAGTAAGGTTTTAAGTGAAGATTACACAACTTTTAATATATTACATGATGTAGAGTATATCGAGTAATCTAGCGTTAAGACATTCCGATTTATAGTCTTACGATTTTTTAATACATTTTACATTATATGGCATTTTTTTAACAATAAAATATGTCTATTGTTATTATAGTGTGGCGAAATTTAGCGCCGTTCTTTTTCTATCAGAGGGACGGAAATAAAAATTTAAAGTGATGTAGGGCAGTCTAGACTTAAAATAGTATATATGTAAGTAGTGATGTAGAAGGTGGGAACTTAAATTGTGTAAAGGAACGACTTAACCCTACTTGACCTAACTCAGTGCATTAGATTTTTTTATTTAAGCCTAAGTTTAGAGTAAAAAAAAAATGTTTAAAAGTTAAAAGAAATGCTTTTAAATAAAATTTCTACAATTTTTGTATTTGTCATTTAAAAAAAATACATTTAACTCTTAAAGTAGGTAGGAGAAAAAAAACGACTAATTTACTAATAATAATTATTAAATTTTTTCATAGGTTGTGAAGAATTCGTCTTAGCCATGTATTTATGTGAAAGAGCCACTCAAGGGGAAGCTGTACCCGCGAAGTTACCTGTTGAATTGATACCGCCTACCTTTAGGTAGGTTTTACTTAGATAAGCTACCTATTAATATGAATGTGAAAGTTTGTGAGTATCAATATTTCTTCCACTTTCACGCATAAAGTACTGAACTAATTTTGATGAAACTTTTCAGTAATATAGCTTATACATTAGAATAACAAATAGGTTACAATTTATGTAAAGATTTTGTATAATTTGGCTATAATATAACAATAAGTTTAACCGGGCGGAGCCGCGCTTGGGTCGCTAGTAATACATATATTTTTGTATATATTTTTTATTATTTAGGCCATGTATTTTTTCAATATTATTTTAAGCTAGATTAGAAATTCGCGGAATGTATCCTTTCTTTTAGCTTCCCACTGAATTCCGCTCATATCAAAGTAGGCAGAGGGAACCTAGTGTTAAGACACTTTTTTTTCGAGATATTACTTACTGTGTGGCAGAAATCAACGTCACACTGTCTTGTTACCAGAGCTAGGAAATGAAAATATTAAATAGTCAATTCCCCTGACAAATCAGGTACCAAAGTAATCGAACCTACAACCGCCGCAATAACAGTCACATACTGTGCTATTGCGCCACGACGGCCTCAATTTAACAGTAACTTTTTTATATAATATTTTTGAATTTTTCTATATATTTTTTCAAGTTTAAGGTACTTATATGACAATTTACCTAACTTAAATTCTATCAGGAATTTGAGACGTGAATCAGTTACGAGTCAATCGAGTATCAAATCGTATGAGGAGAGAAGGAAAGAGAACTTGGCTCGAGGTCAAGCTGAGTTGGAAAGAAGACGATCTCAGCTGGCCGACGCTCAGATGAAAGAAAAGGTAGGTGCTTTTCTAACTTTGGTTTCTTTTTTTTCATTTTTAGGGTTCCGTACCTCAAAAGCTGTTTTTTCCTCCCTTACCGTCCCTTAACCGATCACTTTGTTGTCCGTCTGCCATTACCATTTATCTCGAGATCACATGGAAGTATCAAGTTAAAAGTAATATCAATTATTCCGGTGTACGATCCCTTGTGCCATAGAAAAAATCACTGCAAACTTCTAAGTCAACGTAATCAAAATTGATTTGTTCGACGAAATTAAAAGTTACGTGCGCTTTTCTGTTGTGTGTGTTACTCATAATCTTAAAAAAAGAAAGAAGATATTAAAAAAGATATGGGATAGTTTTGAAACTGCGTCCCTAATTCCTTCATCGCTTGAAAACTTTTTACTACAAAGTTGTTTTTAGATTTAAGAACAAATCATAATGAAAAACAGGAGACCGTTGGTTTTCGTTCAAATTATAGTTTATATATATTCATAGTGATGAACCCAAGTTTTGTCTCCTGTAACAATTCGACTCAGTACTCCATCCTTGTTGAGAACACTCCACGTCGTTTTATTTTTGAGACCCATCTTGCGCTGACATTTGTCATGACAAGATGATTATGGAAAATTTTGTTGTATCCGATACTCCAACTATATCCGTATGCTATTTTTTTCTTTAGTCCACCCTAGTACAATAAATTTTTTTTTTTACTTTTTCTATAATTTCCGGACCGGCTGACCGGAAAGTACCGGTAAAGAACTTTATAAAGGCGCGGTACTCGATATTTTTTCATAGTTCGTATTTTCATTCATTTTTGATGAAATTTGACATTTAGACTATTATTGGACTATTAGTAGTCTAAATGTCAAATTTCATCAAAAATGGAAGAAAGTACAAACTAAAAAAAATTTTTGACCGATAATCGCCTTTACTTATGGCATACCCTTCCATTCTCCTTAAAGACCAATGCAAGTTTAGAAATATAGTAAATTGATTTAAATTATTTTAATGTGTTTTTGTAACAATCAGACAAGACATGACGTTAAACTTTGCGACTCAATGCAAGGGCCCAAATTGAAATGAGAACAGAGTCTATCTATCTACACTAGGTTACCCTGCTATATGTGGGATACAGCGTATAAGGTGGCCTGATTTTTTGATTTTGATTTCCATTTAATTTTATTGCCCTTTCATTTCACGCGTCAAAGGAAGCTGAGGTATTTTAGTTAAAGGAAATATTGAGTAGTGAATATAGTTATATTTTTTTATTAGTGGTATTTTTTTATTTAGTGAAGTGTTTTTTTATTATGTGTTAAAAATATAAACACGAGTGAGTTGTTCACTACAATTAGAAAATTTTTAATATTCATATTTGTCGATGTTTTTGTGTTTTTTTTTATTCCTTGTTTTATTTAACTATCTATATACTAGTATCTATCTGTTTATTTGTTTGTTTATAGTTTTTTTATTTATCTAAAAATAAAAGAAATATATAAAAAACAAAGGTATTGTTCATTAGAACGATATTAAATCTTGATTTTTTGGTTTGGTTTTTATTACTTTTTTTAGTTTTAGCTGTTTCGTTTTTGTAAAAGGAATGTTCCAGAGATAGAACATTCGTTTTACAAGAAAAAAAATTACATTAGCTGTAATTTGAATAGTTTTACAGTTACTTTCAAATAGTTTAAAATAAGAATTGTTCGTGATATTAATATTAAATTAGGCGGAGAGAGAAAGAAAGGAGCGCGAAGAAGCAGAAAAGAAGGAGAAGTTGCGTTTGGAAGCTCAAAAGAAGGAACAAGAAGAATTGCTTAGAAAACAGAAGGAAGAACAGGTAAGTTATTTAATTTTAATTATACAACTGATATCTTTTTACTGTAGTGTGAATGTTGTAGTTGGAGAGGTGCGTGGGGAACGGAATTGCAACTCTGGGATTCCACTGCTATATATATATATATATATATATATATATATATATATATATATATATATATATAATTAGAAATCAGGTTAGAAATTTAATAAATAAAAACACTTATCACTATCGTTACCGCTCGTACATCCTGACATATTCCTCACATATGTCGGAAGTGATAAATAGCAAGAGGGTAGTCGTATCGAACTAACATTAAATGTGGACGGTAGTTGCAACTAATATTATTTACGGCCTTTAAATGATGAAAAGCATGGATGGAGCAGTGCCTGGGACTTGCGACCACAGGTGTAGGCTTCAGGGTACCCT